>JAIFZK010000136.1:6820000-6927500 GCA_027481765.1 Tenualosa thibaudeaui | reverse complement strand
TACGTAATTTTATAAGTGTACAAATAAAAACACAGTAGTGTGGTATACTGACTGTATTGCACCAGTTCTAGGAACAGACCTCTGAAACTAACTACATGGAATGACGTTGTTCAGAGTTAGTCTGTGGGAGCAGAATTTGCATGTCTATCTAAAGCAGCAATTCATGTGCACTTTGTGCTCTCAATGAACTTCTGTTCTTCACTTTAGCAAGCTGATTGGCCAGGGCTGTTTGTGGATCTGTTCATAATGTTAATGCTGATTACACCTACAGCCTGCACCTTTAAATATGGAACCTTATTGCAAAGGTGGAGTGAGTATTTCTTTCATTGTCAATAAGACAATTAAAACAATGATTTGATGAAGAGAAAAATATTCATTAATCTGTGCTGTCACAAATAAAGTTTTTAAAAAGATCAATAGTGCTCCACAGTTCCACAATTCAATGTGCATCTTTACATGCTTGTTTACATGACCAATGGCAGTTGACCAGTGTCAACAAAAGCATGATAACACGAAAGTTATGAAAAGATCCAGGGAAAATGTAAACAATTGGGCTTTGGAATATTACTGCAGGTTTCAAAGCATTTCTTCACAAGTGAGCAGTCAAAATATTAGCCATCTGTGAACAGCCCTCTGGAACCAATGGTCTTTAAGTAAGGCCACACTCCTTACTAGTGTTTTGCATATTATAGGTGCAGATTATGGACAGTCTAGCGATCTGCCTAAACAGCTCAGCACATCTCTACACACTTACTGTGACACTCTGGTCCTTGTTCAGCCTGTACATTAAGATCAGGCATTCTGTATATCTGAGTATTGAAAGAAGACGTGTAGTTTTAGTATGTCTGTATTAGATATGGCACATATGAGACTGTTGTCTTTCTCTCCTGGCAACTTGTTACTAGGCATGATGTTTATCTTTGCGGTGAAGGCGACGGTCGAAAGAGAGTTCTCCCCCGGGTGCCGGGAGTTTGTTTATATGGGCACTCCGCCCGTGGGCATCGAGAGCAGCGCGTTGGTTAAAATCTGCCAGCAATACAACGGCAAGCCACGCTACTTGACTCTGTACGATACTGCCAACCGCGTGCCCCTGTACTCAGCGTACACCTTCAAGCGCTCGGACGGGATGAAGAGCGTGGACGTGCCGTGGATGTATGAACCACAGGTGAGCTGAATTTGGTTGAGCATGGAGTTGTTGAGTCAACACAGATCCATTGCTGTTTGAAACGTTTCAGTTGCAGCCAGTTAGTTACATATCATCGTCGCGTATGTATTTCAATTACATTAATGATTCAAGTATTAATTTCTATTAAATAATTCATTCTAAGCCAAACTCCATGGATCACGGAGTCTCAGTTGACCTCTAGGGGTCATGAGAGGAACATGGCTGGTTCTGATTGGCCTCGGTTGACGTTAGTGGACCAGGGATAGTTTGGATCAGTCAACTCTGGCAGGTATTTTTGTGGGTGGGAGTGTATTATCATCATATCCAAACTTAATCCAGTACTGAAACACATTGTATTAAACACTGTATTAAAGTAGCAAATAGATTTAGCCTCGTTAAGCTAGCTTTAGCAAGATACGTTGGGCAAATTCAATTGTCAGCTATTTGTATCTGTGACTCTTAACATGTACAGACACAGATGTCAGGCTCCTGTGTCAATGAATAGTATTGATATTTCCAAGGATCATTCTGACTGAAATTAATGTCATAATATCAGGTGACTAGCCACTTCATAAATTATACCAAAAGATGGAGTATCATATTCTTTGACCATAATATAGTGAAAGATTAATTTACTTACTACTACTAAATTAAATGATTGTAAAGCTGAAATAACAACACTGTGATAAACCAATGGCATCTATTACAGTAATACACGCTATAGAATAATACTCAATTCCATCTGCTCTTGAATGTTTAATGTGCTCTTTATCAAAATTTTATATGTTTAGTGTGATTTTCACTTTGAGCTGATTACAAATTGTATTTGCATTTTTATTTTTTCTTAAATTCTGTTTTCTGATTTTTCCTGGGACTTGTGGTGAGAGCAGCTGTCCACCTCATCAGAGACAGGTGAGATGCAGTCATTTCCTCGGAACTACGTGCACCAGAACTTTGAGGACACACAGGCGGTCCTGGAGGACTACACCAACGCCATCGATTATGAACGGGGCCTCCTCAACTCGGACGAGCATCAAGCGGAACCAGACGACAAGGCGGCGGCCTACACGCTCACAAACGTAGTGCCACAGGTGCGAGAATTCAATGTTGGGCCCTGGCGGGCCCATGAGAACATCATTCGCAAGCGCCTCAATAACTACTGCCGCGGACCCGCCTACGTCATCACAGGCATTGTGCTGTCTGGTAACCACATCCGCCGGTACAACATGGACCGTGTGGCTATCCCATCCCACCTGTGGTCAGCGTACTGCTGCATCAACTTTGACCACAATGCACCATATGATGAACGTTACAAGTTTCCAACTTATGCCCACTATGGCCCTAACGAGAAGGAAAATAATCAGATTCTGGAGCTTTCTGTCAAGAAGCTGGAGGACTTTCTTAAGATGTCCATGAAGATCGACAAGAGCTTCCAGTTATTTGTGGATGACTGTGTGTCTCCAAGCCATGCGCTGTCTTAGATGTGACATTTTAGAAAATGTGCTTGTTTGGTGGATAGTTTGTAGTTTTTGACTTTTTTTGACAACTTTGACTTTTGCCCGGGCTCATAGGTTCAAGAGGAGAAGCATGAATTAAAATATGTAAACAATTAACTTAATCAATTAAAATGGTCTTAAATGGTTCATTTATCCTTTTTTCTTGCTTGGTAAAGTTACTAGCACTATTAGTAGCCCAGATATGGTTTTCTCTGTATACCTTCTGGTGCAATAAACCTGCTATCATGACTGTAATTCAAATGAACTACTAGGTCATCTGAATTTCAGTCATGAGTCAGATAATAATTCGTTTCGTCACTATACTTGGACAAGAATCCACTGCACTCAGTCAGTATGTTACCTACAATACATTCACTTATACTCTCTTTGAAGTGACAATTTCCGGTTCTTTTTTTTCCTTAATGCAACACAATATACATTAGTTCTTATACCCCAAAACAAATGGTGAATAAATGTGTCATTGCCATACAGTGTAAAGGTTTGAAGAACTATATTTCATTATCCAATGAGCATGGCAGGCCGATTAGCCTAGAAATCTAGATGCACCCTAGCGGTAGCAAATGGTTTCGCCATGCAGGTACGTCTAGAAATGAAACATAAGGCCTCAGTAGCTGATCCAAGAAGTTAGGTCTTCACATCGTCAATCACATCGCTCTATCCTTGTGGAGAGTGGCCAGAGACCATTTAAGTACCATAGCGTTAGCAGGGGTGCAGGCAGTTTGAAAGACAACCACTGATTCCGGCCCTTGGATTGAGCCTGTCTATCTGTCATAGCCAGACCATTTTGATGTTATAGTCTGGCTTGACAGGCTACAGGCTGATGGCTTTTCATGAAACCCTCAGTGGCAGCACAAGTATACTGTAAAATTGAAAAAAGTAAAGCTTACTTGAAAAATTGGTGGAAACTTGTTGCCTCAAATGACTTAAGTAAACATAACTAGTCTCTGAGTAAACATAACTAGTCTCTTTCAGGTTATGCTACACTGTAAAAAAGAAAAAGTAAAGCTTACTTGAAAAACTGGTGGAAACTCATCACCTCTAACAACTAAAGTAAACATAACCAGTTATGATAAACATAACTTGAGAGATACTAGTTAGGTCTCTTAACTCAAGCAACGAGTTTCCACCAATTTTTGAAGTAAACTGGACCAAAAAAAAAAAAAATTTTACAGAGAAGTCAGTGTTTTTACAGTGTAGCTAGGAATGATATTGAAAATATGGTCTATATGTAATGACAATATTCTTGACATATTAAAACTACATGCACTTAATACTACACTTTACAGTAGAAATGGAATACATTAGACATAACTATACTGCACTGAACTGAAAATAACATAACATATAATTGCAGTTATTTTTGGGAAGGGAACTGTGTGCTAGTTCAAAAAATATTCATCCCAGGTCATTTTTGTTGCGATCAGCCTGATTTCCCCAGTGACACACGGTAATATCAAGCTATTCATACAGGCAAGTTTAAGTTAAGCAATTCTAACCCTTGACATAATGCTATGGGGCCCTTTGATGCCAGTATAAGCACCATATTACACAAGCTGAGATGCCTGGTCTTGGATTTATAGATCCACATGAAATGGTGAGGATGGGGATGTTGAAAGCTTCGTACCTGCCCTGGCACCCTTGGGCTGAGATAGATGATCTGGTAGCATCAATAAACAAGGCAAGACCTGCCACAACTGCAAGTCAAACTTTTCTTTCTACACTGGAATGCCCTTTCAGCCCAGTAGGTGAACTGGTTGATCTAGCATTTGCAGGATTTCACAGGTTACCATCCTGAGACTGGCAGTGATATGGTGATAAAGTACAAAGACACAGAAACAGTCTATACCTCCTCCCACATTGAGTGTGAGGGGCTCTGAATGTCAGTGAGAGGTTTGACAAGACAAAAAAAATGGTTAGGTGTTAAAATTATATTTATTTTTTTATTAAGATTGATATACCATTGGCTAAAACATTGCCAGAATGAAATGAGATAATTTTGAATGCTGAAATACAGGGCCTGGAATACATGTTTGCTGGTAAAAACATCCTACCACTTGGATATGCTATGAAAAGAAAACCTTTTAGTTTGATTCACATCAGTAGGCCTATGTGTGCGTGCATATGTGTGTGTGTGTGTGTGTGTAAAAAGAAAGAAAGAAGGATGATGTGTGAATAGTGGTTGGTGAGACAGCATGGCATAATAAATTGAAGAACGTTATTTTGCTACCACACATACACTCAAAGGCTGCCATCTCAATTCACACAGATGGTTGCCTCTTTGCAACTAATGGAATGACACAAGGTCAAAAGCCAGTAAGTCATTGGCCAATCACAATGTCATGACACATTTTACTTCCTCATTATGTGTTTGACATGCTAGTTCACGAGTGCACTGGTGCTTTGCATATTTCAGAAGGCAATGACAATGTTAGGTGAGATAAACTAATCTTGTGCTCCTGTTCCATATACTATTCAACACTATTAACACATTAGGTTGAGAGAGTGAGAGAGAGTGTGAGAGAGAGAGAGAGAGAGAGAGAGAAAGGGAAGGAGAGAGCAAAGGAGGGAAAAAGGAAGGGAGAGCAAAGGAGTGACTGAAGCATTGGATTGTGTAGGACAAGACCTTTCAGAAACGGATCGACTGAGTAGAAACATAATAGAAAAAGAAGAGCAAATAAAGGAAAACAAAGCAAGAAGAAAGACAGAACAAGAGAAAATAGCTCTAGCTTATAATTAAAACTTGTTCACTATGAGGGAAACACAGCCATATGTCATCCTCTGCTTCACTGCCTCGAGTCTCCTGCTGGTTTGGACCCCGTCTGCACTGGGCTCGGTGGTGACTGACTTCAACCATGCTGAGCGCTGCAAGAACATGCTGTACATGGGCACGGCGCCGCGAGGCTACCTAAACCGCAGCCTCAAGAAGATCTGTCAGCGGTACGAGGACAAGCCACGCTATGTCACCCTCTACGACTCCCAGAAGCGCATCCCTGTCTACTCGGCTTACACCTTTAAGAAAACAGATGGCGGCAAGACGGCCGACATACCTTGGATGTTTGAGCCTCAGGTGTGTGTGTGTGTTTTCTACAGTATTATAATTGGGGTGGGAATAGGGGTGGGGGTGTGGGTGGTCAATGTATTATACTTTCCGAGTCTGAAATGCTCTCTGAGCATGGGGTTTTATTCATTTAAAGTCTGTGCCTTAGGTCTGTCCATATGATGCAATTGCACATTAGCTTCCTACGGTTCTACAGTCATGGAATGACAATGACCAATACATGCAAATATATGCGTGGATGATCACATGAATGAGTCACTGGGAATATATCACGAACATTACATTTGCTTCACACATTTGTTAACTTTAGCCTTTTCACTAGAAAGAGATCAGGTAAGAAAAGCTCTAGGCATTAGAGCAGTAGTAGGCAAAGTGAGCAGCACTAAAGATAAGGCATTAGGAGAGCCATAACAGTGTAACACAACGGCACCATTTGAGATGCATGCAAATTGAGGCCATTCAGCACCACTGTGTCCCTGTATAATTTCTTATGCCCTGCATTTTACAGTCACACAAAAAGACAAGAACAGCAGTGATAGTATATATGGTAACTCTCCCTGTTGACTCCAACCACATTTCAATAGCTAATTGCAGGGCTAATGGCCAAGGATCAAGAACACAAAAAACTTTCAGAGGGATAGACTGTACCAAGGTCAGAGAAGGGCCCTTGGAAGAGTTAGCTATGATGACATCACTAATGTTAAGGTTACATTATTGTGGTATCAAGAGAAGCACTACATAAATGGTAAGGTGTTGTCATCGGCGGTCAAGTCAAGCTTAAAAATACAAGCTGCATGTCATCACCCAAGTCTTATGTTACTTAAATCTGCTCCTTGTTTTGAAGTAACATGATGTTGGAATTCAGATTTTCACTAATTTACAATATACAAGCTACACAATGTGTTCTATCCCTTACGCTTTTCTCTTTTCTTTTTTGATCTGTTCTGGTTCCTCTGCTTCAGCTTTCATCTGACAAAGGCAGTAGCAACATGGAGGCCTTCCCCCAGTCATCCAAGATGCACAGGAACTTCGAGGACAACCAGGCGATTCTGGAGGACTACGCCGACGTGGTCCAGTACGAGCGCGCCCTCCTGAATCCAGATGAGCACCAGGCTGATCCGGAAGACAAGGCGGCCACGTACACTCTCACCAATGTGGTGCCACAGAATCGAGAGTTCAGCACAGGCCCCTGGGCCAAACACAAGGACACCCTGCGTCGCCGACTCAACAACTTTTGCCGTGGCACGGTACAGTTTGTTGGACTTATTATAAATATACTGAGTATATTTCTTAGGGCTCATTCACACTGCAAGTGAGTCCATTTTCATTTAGAAAGTATGTTAACAAATTAGACCTTGCCCACCGAGCGCATGGTGTGCACAGGTCAAACTGTGGCCACATGGTCCACCAGCAACTAGAAAAGAGGTGCAGTGCATGCAGTAAGAAGTAGTCTCTAGAGATTTTGAACAAGCGCTCGCTGCAGGTGGTTCGTGTGTTTGTGCAAACACACCATTCACACACTAATGGCTGTCTGAGTGAAAGAGGGAAATAGGGTATCAATATCCAACGTTATTTAGTTTCATTTAGAATGAAAGACAATAAACAGCTAGTCATAAACTAATTGGGTAGACAACAACATATACATAATGTAATATTAAGTGTTTCAGGCAGATGTTTGCAACACAATATTTCATTGTCTCTATTATAACTCAGTATGGCATCTGACTGAGTTTGACCCATTGTTTTAAAGGAAAGTTCTGGCAAATTTCAACCCTGTTCTTTCAGGTACTGCCAGTAGGACAAAGAATAAGATAATCTGGCAAAACGAGACCAAGTACTGAACCAGTAGCAGAAACTAACATTTAGGGGCAAATAAACTGAAACTGAACGTACTCTCCCACATTGGTTAGTTTTAGCTGCCAGCTTGTTATTTCCTATTCATTTTCCTACTGACAGCACTTAGTGACCCCAAACAGGGCTGTGGATAGAGTTTGCCTTTAATGTAAAATATCTGTATTGTGTTTTCTATTGTCATAACCTATTTGCTTAGTGGCAGAAAAATGGTCTCTGTGGGGCATCTTTTATTAATGGTGTAATATAGGAAAAATACATTAAATTGAATTAAGTTATCCTAACTGTTGATCTTGTTTTAAGGCTTACATGATCACGGGGGTGACAAGCTCAGGTCACATGATCCGCCGAGATAACTTGGACCGCGTGGCTGTTCCCGAGCGCCTGTGGACCGCGTACTGCTGCCCAGATTTCGACCGCAATGCACCCTATGTTGAGCGCTACAAGTTCCCAGTCTATGCAGCATTCGGCCTCAACGACCGGGTCAACAACCATATACAGGAGCTCTCCATCAACGACCTGCAGAAGTTCCTCAAGAACCACATGGACGTTGACAAGAATTTCCAGATCTTCTACAATGACTGTGTACCAGACTCATGATAGGCTGCAAAACTCCTCTAATTCCCAGGTCCTACAAATCATATTAACCTAACTAATGGCAATAGATTAAGACATATTAACATAGTTAACATGCTGTGTTTTCATGTAAAAAAAACTGCCTAAAATATTGAGCAGATTAATATTTTGATGCATTTAGAAGAAATACTGTCTTGTAAGTTGTGTGATTGAATTATTCAACCACGGGGTCACAAGAGAGATAGCCTTTCTAACAGTTTTTTTGTTTAAACTTAAAAATACATTTCACTGTTTACTTGCATGTAAACTAAGAAACTGCACAACATACATTTCATTTAAAAACTAAAGAAAGTTAGAAGTAGACGTTTCAGTTCACTTTCTTTTATTTTTCACTAGTTTTATCCCTGCTTGGCAATTCATGGACTTCTATTTAGATGTTCATATTCTGTTGCATTTTATTCATTTCATTAGGAAATAAATTAACATAAAAGTGTGTGCTGAACTATACTGTCTCTAAAGTCATCAGTCATTAGAAATTTAATTACTTTTGTGTCAGGCAACTCTGCCATATTCATGCTTTTAAAGCACTTGGTTATTTAGCATGCTTAGGTTAATTGCCATTTGCACACAAAACTGTTCATTTTGAATAAAACATATTTTCCCCACACACCAAAATTGTGCACATATAGCCTGTCATTATTTATATCATTATGAACAACACAAGGGACAATACAACCAGCTTCCAATTCAGTCATAATCCTTCTTGATTTTTTTTTTTTTTTTACCATTAAAAAAAAAAAAAAAAAAGAGTCTAGGCTACACTAAACTGTCAGAAGTTTCACAGTCTGCGGTCTTTTGGCCAAAGAATTGCACTGAGCTAAGATATATCCTAATTTGACCACAAGATGGAGACATCACTCTTCCATCCCAACTACCCAACCATTTTGATACATCTATGATAACAACGTTGTCCCTGGGCCCAAGTTACTAAAGTCGTTACTAATTGTTATAGCAGTTCAGCACTACCCAAGCTTATTTTTGTGAAGTCTGGGGAAGGCAGAGATTGTAGAATGAACTGCTATCCAGGGAGCTAACTTTCTTCCATGATACCCATCCTCCCTTCTGTGCGGTCTCTCTATCCAGTGGAGGTCCATAGTAATGGGGGTCCATAACCAGTAAGTAGCTTCCTTGTGTACCAGTGCAAACTCCTAAGATACCCTTAGAAGAGTTGTCCCTGTCTCCACCCATCATGACAGGTGAACCGTGGATGCTAAAGTGCTTGTGAAGGTCTTGTGCTGCTTCTTCCAGCTGCGACAAGCCGCCAGGTACGTGGACGATACGACAGGCCACATCATAGAAATGGTCCAGAATCAAGGACGCCTCGAACGTACCTATCCACTCACGGGACCCACAGAAAGTGGCAGGCTTGTCACACATCGTAACCAGGGCTTGCTGTATGTCAGGAAGACTAGGCGGGGATCTGCAGCTTCCTTTCGGAGGGGACCAGCTCCTGCAGAGCCAGGAACACAGCGTCTGCACCGTTCGGTAGCCACAGCCCCAGCCCCGGTCGTCGTGTCCATCGCAGCCGTAGTGGAAGAAAAAGCACTCGCCTGATGCCAGCGTGCACCTGGCACAATCCGAGAGAGGCTGTGGCAAACCAACGTGGACGTTCATAAGCAATGTCTCAGGCCAGCTTTTAAGGTTATCTGACAGTTGGTGCTCACTTGCTAGTTTACCTCTCCAGTCGATATCATCTCGTTCACTTGGCTCCATATCACACATTTTGTAAACACAATCTTTGTAAGAAAATACCCTATGAATTAGAGAGTCTATGCCGACTGTCTAAAGTAGGGACTACTTGTCGTAGGCTATTTATCTAGCCTGTTCACATGCAGCACATCATCGTTTGGCGACACGCCGCACTGATTGTCCGTCAATGATTATATTCCCCAAGTGAGAAGCGTATAAGTATAAAATGTTCCCCTTTGCGAGACGATAGAGTGTATTTGCCTAAAGCGGACAATCAGTAGCCTAAATCAGTGTAATATATATTAGCTATCAAACAAGGACCCAGGACGTTAATTGCTACATCTATTACGCATTTTAAAATCAGATTTGACCTCTATGCAGCCTTTCCGCCCACAACGGGAAGAAAATGCTGTTTCAAATCCTTTCACTTGTCTTTATAAGGTTTACTTATGGTGTTATCTCTAATAACAAAGATGTCTTGTTTGAAAATGGCACCAACCTTTCTACTTTAGGCCAAGGCCTGGACCTGGTGGTTCCTCAAAGGAGAAAGTCCAAACTTGAGAACTCTGCGAAGAATACTGAAGACGGATTAAGCAAAACTGGCCTGAGGTTAGTCTGTGGAGAGAAAAATTGGAGAATTACAATGAAGAGAGAGTTTTTCGGTAGAGGTGTTCCCTTCTCTCCAAGCTTCATCCGACTTGGTGAAGACCCCGAGGCTCAAGGAATGTGTAGGCCTAGTCCAGTCTCCTCCACCGAAATGGTACTATCTGCTGGCTTGCAGGACTGCGGGAGCAAATCTAAGGTAGGTAGGTAGGCAGGCAGGCCTAACGTTAGCCTACCCTCAACAATGGCAAGGGCTGTTAATTTATGGCCTAAACTCATGATTTTACACAATCATTTCCATTTTTGTGCACAGACTATGTGATATATTAGAGACTTCTGTGCGCTACGCCATATCCCACCAAAACACATTGTGAATTCAACGACTTGAGCAGTTAATTATATATGTATATGTATGTACCTAAGGTCATTGTCTACTGCTGTTTGTATTTAGGTTATTGGCGATTGGCTTATTTACTTCAATAGGCTAGTGTTCAACCCTGCACCTTTACCAACCTTTAGTGGCAATCTGATTTGGCGGGGGGTGCCCGCAGTGGTGTCCATTGAATGCCATTATGAAAGGTAAGTGTAACATTACTGCTTTAATGACTGTTTGTGTTTTCTTGACTGTTGCCATTAGGTATTACCAATTATAGTAGTTTACTGTCATGCATACCATGCATTCTTTTGTAAATATGAGTGGTAGGCCATAGGTCATCCTGGTGTCTCCCTTTAACCAGTCTGTGTTGCAACAACCAATATTTAGGCAATTCATTCAGGCGTTTAATAAGACATTTCCGATGCAAAGAGGCCTGCAGCATAGGTAAAAAAAGATAGATATTATCCTCTTGAGATTGAGGTAAGGTGGCAAAGCATAACAATGCCTGTGGAAGTCCCGTATATTATGTATACTATATACCAGGGCTATTCAAAGTGCGGCCCGCGGGCCAGAACCGGCACATATATCCATGAGTAATACTTTTCTTTCAAAACTACCGATCAAACTGTACTTCCGCCGATTTGCGGCACTTTACTAACGCTATTTACGGCAAACAGAAGTTCGTGAGAAAGCATGGCTCTATCTAAGGAAAAGAAACGGCGCAAAATTTACGCGGAAAACAGATTTAATGACGAATGGACGGAAAAATATGCACACATGGCAAATGCACAAGACATTCCCGTGTACATTCTGTGTTATGATGATGATTATGATAACTGCAATAGCACAAATGCTTGTGGCGGTTTATTTTGTTTAGAGCCAGTTGTAGCTAATCTGATGTTGTTGCTGTTTATTTTTTGCACTAAGAACCATGATGTTGGTACTGTTGCCTCTAATTTTGGACTTAAAGTCCAATTAAAGTTCAATATTGTATTTTAATTGAATGTTGGTGCTACTGTTACCTCTGTTTTTGCAATAAGAGCCAGTTATATTGTTTTGCACCTAAATGATGTTGGTACTTCTACCTCCTTTTTACACTTGAAGACAGTTATTTTGTTTTGAACCTGAATGTTGGTACTATTACCTAATTTTTTGCACTAAGAACCATTGTACCTGGATGTTGGTATTACTGTTGATTAGCTTTTTGCTGTTGCCTGAAACGACTGTTTTTACATTTGATATAAAATAGTGACCAGCCCACAGGCTGGACAACCATCCGAAAATCTGGCCCCCCGGGGAAAAAAGTTGAATAGCCTTGCTATATACCTTTAAGCATGCTTTCATGAAAACAGTGTTTTTAACCTGTGCCTTGGATGGGGGTCTATCTTGCTCATTAAGAGTCACAAACACACACACACACACAGGAGGCACACAGTGAGTGGTGAGCCCTTGACCCCTACCTGGTTGCCTATGACCTCCACCATCCAGGCTGCAGGGCTGCTGAAATTCTCGCTGAGGGTCATTGGGGGTGAGTGCATGTTAATGACAGGTACAGTATATAGGCCTAACTTTATGTTTTGATAGGCCAATGTTTTGGCTGTCAGCACCTCCCTCAGAGTTATTGCTAATGCACAAACATCCATTAATCGACAATTTTGCCATACGCATTCTATATTTAAATAAAGTAAAAAATGTAACGTTTCAACGACAGCTTTTGCCGTCGAGGGCCACATACTAAAAAAGCCCAGTGAGATGCACACTGCAGTCAAGGGTCATATAAATTGTTGTTTGTGAACGTTTGCTGTGTTCATGGCAGTTTGTGATGCTGCTGCCCAGGGATCCCTACTTTCTCTGATAGCTGGAGGTAACAGTGAGTGTGCTGAGACTCAGGGTGTAACTGTCCTTTAAACAAATGCTAAAATGCTGTCATTGCATTCTGTGTGATATTTGCACTCTTACCTGCTGTGAGTCACTTGTTCCCGATGTTAACGTGCGTGCTCTGTCCATATCCCTGATCAATATTGGTGTTTATATTGTCGTCACAGATGACCAGAGGTCTGTTGGCAGTCCCATGGTCTATCTGCAGGGGGAGCCATTGTTTCTGGAGGCAGCAGTGCACGCTCCTCTGCATCCTCCTCTGCGTGTGTATGTGGACTACTGTGTCATGCTGGACTCTGAGCACCTCTCCAAACTGCGCTACGAGTTTGTTGTGAATCAAGGGTTAGTGACTCTGCAGTGTGAGTGTAATGTGTGTGTGTGTGTGTGTTGCGGGGGGGAGACAGAGGCAAGGCAAGTTTATTTAGTGCATTACATACTCAGAGGTTGTTCTATGTGCTTTATATTGAGCCTTACAGTAAAAGCAAGGAACATAGATGATAGAAGAGTCAACGAAAGACACAAGGGAGAGGACACTAACACACACACACACATACTCATCATAAAGAGAATCACATTCGGTAAAATCAGTAAAAATGAGTGCCTGCAGCAAACGACTATGTGTTTGTGTGTCTGTGTGTGTGTGTGTGTCTGTTGTGTGCTGTTGTTCTGTGTTCTGTTGTGTTGTATTCACACTGTAGTCTGTGCATTTGTATGGACTCCACAGGTGTCTGGTTGACAGCCTGTTACCCAACTCCTTGTCCCAGTTTACTCCCAGATCTCGCGGGAACAGGCTCCAGTTCAGTGTCCAGGCTTCCCACTTCAGCCTTGGTCTACAGGATGAGGGGTCACAGCAAAAACAGGTGAAGTAAACGTGTGTGTGTGTGTGTGTGTGTGTGTGTGTGTGTGTGCCTGCTCATACGTGCATGTGGGTGTGTGTGTTTGCATACACCTGCATTGCACACACAGTAAGAACTGGTGGATCGTCTTAGTTTCTGAAGCAGGGGGATCCACAGGCCTCTTATTCATCACCCTCCTCACTGACCCTTAAATCTGCCCCCAGGTATTCATTAAGTGTCATCTGAAGGCCCTTCCATGGCAGGTTGCTCCCGACATCCTAAACAAGGCCTGCTCCTTCCACCAGGCTTCGTTCAGGTCAGTGAGTTGCACCAGGCTGTGGACTAGAGCAAACCATCACCCCTAACACTAGTAGCAGATAAGTGTGAACCATCACCCCTATGTGAGTGCATACACACGTACACAGACTGACCCGACTACTATCCCTTTGACTTCTGTCAAAGACCGTGGTAGCAACAGACAGGTCAAGTATGCAGGTATAGTATGAGCAGTGCATTAAGTGGGCCGCTACGCATCAGTACGGAGTACCGGCACAATTTTTGCCTCTACTGTAGCAGGACTTTTTACACCATACTGGGACTTCTCATGAATTCCGATAAGTATATCACTTAATGATCTGCTGTTACCCAGCGCCTAATTTACCTGGCAAAAGTCGAGTCAGGGGAGTACCAGCACTTGTGTGTGTGTCATTGTAATTCAGTTATATGGTTTCCTGACATTATTAGGTGAGTTGCCAGAAAGGAAGTGGCTTCCTGAAACAATTAAACAAAGCCAAACATCTCTTCTTTCAGGATGTTAACGTACATATTGTTAGTTAGGCATCCCAGGTTGGTTACAAGATGCCTTGGTTTACTTGTAATCCTGCCAAGATCTATAAGTCCTGACGCATGGTGATGTTGATGTTGAGGTGCTGCAGGTGGCATTCAGCTGATGGGGATGATGGCATATGCTCCTGTTGTGCAACAGGAGACTGTGACGGGCTCAGACCATACATGAAGGCCATCTCCAGCACCCACACAGCTCTATCAGCTCAAGGTTTGGCCTGCATTGTTCACCTCGCTGTGTATGAGTGTTTTCTCATTGGTGCTTTGAGTTGCACAAGGACTGGAGACTTCATTTGAACAGACACATACACACATCAGTGTAACAATTTGCTACTTAGGTTTGTCATCAGGCAACTAGTT
Source organism: Tenualosa thibaudeaui (assembly GCA_027481765.1). Taxonomy (NCBI): domain Eukaryota; kingdom Metazoa; phylum Chordata; class Actinopteri; order Clupeiformes; family Clupeidae; genus Tenualosa; species Tenualosa thibaudeaui. Next base: position 6,912,688 of record JAIFZK010000136.1, on the reverse strand, counting down.
ATTGCCATGGAAAGGATGTTTGCATAAGATTGCACAAATAAGAGGAAACATATTTATTGCTGACTATGTTGCCAAAAGGCACAGTTAGCACTTCTAGTTGTGTCAATAAGACTGAGTTGCAAGGTTTGCATGACTTTTGGAAAGTGATCTTGCAAAAGTCTTTAGTACTGCTTTGAATCAGTAAGATGTATACTTCCTGTGCGTAATGTGTATTTTAAACAATAACTCTCTGAATAATTTTTACATTTAGTAGATACTTTTATCCAAAGCGACTTGCATTTGACAACGATCAATTAGTTCAGGGCCAGTCTCCCCTAGAGCAACTTGGGGTAGTGTCTTGCTCAAGGCCACAATGGTGGTAACTGGGATTTTAACCCATAGTTTCCAGGCTATTAGCATGCTAGCCAGATTCCTTAACCACTATGCTACTACCACCCTGTATACAAGAATGCATTGTTAATATAGATCATAACTGTAACAAGTAATAATGTTTTTTTTTATAGAGAAGAAGACCAACACTGGTGTCGGCCCACTTCATTTATGGTCTAAAACACAATAGAAATGTGAATTTCCTGTAATTGGTGAGCCATCCACTGTCCAATAAACATGAAACAAAATCTTCTTGTTGTCTATAGCCTAAAGCTAGTGATAGTTTTGTTGAAGTAAACCAAGCATACACATTCTATATTTAAATAAAGCTAAACTGAACTTTTTAACAACTGCTTTTGCCATCAAGGTTCACATGTTAAAAGGCCCAACGAGACACATATAGCAGTCAAAGGTCACATAAATTGTTGTTTGTCAACATTTGACATGTTAATGGCAGTTTGTGATGCTGCTGACCAGGGATCTCTGCATTGTCTGATAGCTGGAGGTAACAGTGAGTGTGCTGTGACTCTGCCCTCTTTAAACAAATGTGAATGTTAGTATTGCATTCTGTGTGATATTTGCACTATTATCAGCTGTGAGACATGTCTTCCTGATGTTAACGTACATGCTCTGTCCATATCTCTGATCAATATTGGTGTATATCGTTGTCACAGATGACTACTTCATTTCTCACCTAAAACATTAGAAGGGTGAATTTCCCATCATTGGTGAGCCATCCACTGTCCAATAAACGTCAAAACAAAATCATCTTGTTCTCTGTAGCCTAGAGGTGAAGATAGTTTTGGTTAAGTAAACCAAGCATAGCAAGATTGTGTCAGCTTTTTTAAAGGTTGACTCATAATTTAAGCTTTAAAAGTCATATCTAATCTGGCTCCACTCGGTTGCAAGAATGAGAAAGAAACTGTACAAGTTGTGCTGAAAACTCCAAAGATCCAACTTTGGAGTATAAAAATCCAACCAGGACTGAAAAGGTAAAATAAAACTCACCCTGAATAGATTTTAGTGGCTTGGCAGACTGCATATTACTATTTTCAGTCTTGGGTGACCTCCATCCCTCCAGTTCACTAACCTAAAAATCAGGCTGACTGAAATGATGGCTAGAATGGGAACTAAAATATGCTCCTGGGCTCCTATTGTCATAATAAACAAAACAAAGTGGCTAAAAATAAACAGTGCTGTTAATAAACATGTCCTGGCCTGGGTTTCTACTGCATGTTATCTGCCATTTCTTTTATATGCCATATCTCTCTTCCTGTTGCAGGAAAGGGGTAACAGCGCTCTGCACGTGTGCTATGTCTTGGTTAGCAAGGTGGCTGTACATGCAGACATAATTGAATGTGTGTGTGTGTTACAGTGTGTGTGACTAAGACATGTAGCCTTATTAGATTGATGTTGGCATCAACTATATACATGATTTTTTTTAAAACTCATTCAAAATGTTTTAGTTTTTATTAAAGGTTTTAGAAAATCCTTTCAATCTGTTGGCACGCATAGACACCATTGATTTGGTTCTACTCTTGTTCCTTCACCTCTCTGATCATCTTCCTTTTTCATATACATTTTGTGTACCGTCCTCCTGATTTATAGTGTGTGCAGGTTTAAACGGCAAAGACTGAACAAAAGACGTGTTCATTTCGCCGTACTGGCTCAACCACTTTTTACCCAGAAATGAGTTTATGAGTGAAAGGATTATCTGAAACTTGTAACTAAAAAACATGTCAGGAGGCAGAGGTCAGTCAGGAGGTGTGTGTGTGTGTGTGTGTGTGTGTGTGTGTGTGTGTGTGTGTGTGTGTGCGTGCGTGCGTGCATGTGTGTACAAACTGGGAAGACCAGAAATGTACTCACTATACTAATACCAGTACAATTCAGTGATTGACATCCAGATCGATACCATTGCATGAATGAATCCATCAATCTGAATAGAATACATCTCTTTATTAAATAGTACCACATAGCCTTTATGTAAATTGAATGTTATTAACATGAAAAACTAACTAAAAAGATGAATGCTGCTAACAGGTCCCAAAACAGATCCATTTCAGATATGGATACAGATCCCACCCAGATATGGAATAGTAAGTCTAAAGTAAAATCATGAGTTTTCATCTAGGCTAGAACTGTCAAACAAAACATCCAGAATAAATGAGGATCCAAGTCCAGAAAAAAATGCATGTTCAGTACAGTACTGTGGTCACATGGGAAGAAAATGGTATTGAATGGAAGCTCAAAATGTTGGTATTGAATATCCCTGTGGTAAAACTCTGTGAGTAGGATTGTGATGGAGGATTTCACAATCACTGCTTGTGTATTTTCAGTGTTATTTTGGATAATGGATATATTATTATAAGGTGGTCAGTAGCCTTTTCATACACCTTCTGTCCTATGAGAGATTGACAATAAAAGTAAAAGTCTCCATACTAAGATCAAATCTCAAAATCAAGCGGGAGATTTGGATGGTTAGAAGATTCTGTTTCAGAAGGCAGAGAGTCAGAAAAGGAGATTCGAGAATCAATAAGAGAGTCTAGTATCAAAGCTGGAGTGGACTGGAAAGATGAGCCTCTTTTCAGTCTATTAAAATCCCTACGCCTGTTAAAGAGCACACTGGTATTTATAGACCCAGCAGGGGTGAGGGGATGGGAGGGTGGTGGTAGCGGTGGTTGTGGGGGTGGAAGGAAGGTGAGAGGGTCTTCCCAAAACAATCGGCGCGGGGCCCGTGGAGACAGTGCAGTAGAGTGTCTGCCAGAAGCCCTGCAGCTTGCCTCTTTTGGACTCCGGGCTGCTTATCTGTGCAGCGAGTGGGAGCACGAGTCTCACCCCACCGTCACTGCTAGCATTCCCATGACAGCAGCTCAAGCGCATTGACATAACAATGCCTCAGGGTGATACCAGGGCAGGCTAGGGGCCGCATGCAGCACTGCATAGGTCAATGATGGAGGGAGAGAGAGAGACGGGAAATTAGAAGGTGCAAAAACTATAGTAGATAACAAGGAATTTGGAGGGAGAGACTTAATAAAAGCTAGAAGATGCTAAACTATAGTAGAGAGTGGGCCATTTGGAGGGAGAGAGGGAGAGACTGAATGGAAGCTAGAAGGTGCAATAACTACAGTAGATAAGGAATTTGGAGAGAGAGTGAGAAGGAGACTGAATGGAAGAATGGAAGAGAGTAAATGCAAAACTACAGTAGATGTCAAGGAATTTGATGAGAGAGAGTGAATGGAAGCAAGAAGGTGCAAAAACTATAGTAAGGGATGAGGGGTATTTGGAGGAAGAGAGAGGGTGGGAAGAAGAGTGGAAAAGTGGATGGAGGAAGACAAATTTGACAGGGGTCAAGAGGATTTCTCAAGTGAGAGCGAGTGAGAGTGTGAAGGGCAAGCGATTGTAAGTGGAATGTGCCATGACTCTGCATTCTGACCAGGCCCTCCCCCTTGTCCACTCGATAAACTTGGTTACTCAGTTCACCTTGGGGTATGTTGAGGCCATCAGTCTCCCAAGCATCCACTCAAGCCTCCGTTTCTACGTCTGTGGCTCTCGTAGGAGTTCTGCTGTGGCCCTTTGTCTCCATGCTAAAAGGAAACAAAAATCCAGAATTCTGAATTAGCACATGAATGAACATTCAATTTGCCAATTACAACAAAAGGAAGACGTAGCTGATGTCAGCTTGGGGATGTTATTATGCCATTGGATCAGTTGGGCAGCCACTTTGTGATTGTGATCAGAGAAGTCGTTTCAGCTGTATTGGTTCAGTAGACTATAACAGTAGTGTCTGGATGAACTATTATCTAAAGATAATAATTTATCTAAAATTTAGATAATAATTAATCACGGCCATGGCCGTGATTAATTATGTATCATCTCTTGCATCTCTCAACATTAGATACTTGCACAAGTTGCTCACTCTCAACTTTCAATAACTCTATGATGGCTTTTAGCCAGGAACGGGGCGGGAGGAACAGACGGACGGGTTGAGATACCGGTCCTGGGTTGATTGGGCCTGTGATTCCCCCTCTGTGGACCACTGTTGGCTCAGGAACAATTAGCTTCCGAGGAGTCCTGACCTTATTCCCTCCCCCTCAGCGAGTGTGGAAAGTGTCCCCCTATTCTTTCATGTGCGCTTCCTGCCTTGTGTCGCGCCAGGAGACCTGCTGCACGCCGCCACTGCTTGCCGACATCCCGACAGCGCCAGGAAGGTGGATCTGTGCACTCTCTCTCAAACTGTTTACTACGGCGGGAGCGCGCTTGCTTCCTCACTGTTCCATGCTCGCTCTCTCTCTCTCTTTCTCGATATTTCTGTGGGATCATTGCACATCACTGACTCCGGGCAGTCTTTGTTTATCAATGAAAAGAGGTTTCATTTACCCTCAGCCACCCCCACCCCCACCCACACACCTTTTTTTTTCAAATGATTCCAATTCAACTGCACATGACCCAGCCACGGAGTCTCTCTGCCGAGACAGTCCTGGGCCCCCCCACCCCCACTTGAGTCCCCTGACCCCTGCACATGTCCCGCGGCACGTACCTTCTCTCTCCACTCACTCTCAGCTTGGCTCCGACATAAGCAAACAGCCTGGGCCTTAAGCAAACATAGCAACAGTTCTGCAATCCCACCTACTAGAGATGGGACACTGGAGAGTGATGGGTTGATACATTGAACCAAATGCTGTCATTCCTATATGTACCGATAGCACTAGGCAGCCTTAAAGAACAGAGATATGGGCTGATTTTTCCTTTAACCTGAACAGTCAGACCTAACTAAATTAAGTTCAAAAATGTTTGTTCTGCAGGTCGGGCTAAAAGCAAATCCAGCCAGTGCAAGTCATTTCCAAATCACCAAAAAACCCAGGAACCAGTCACAACTGCAGTCAGGCCGTCGGTTACATGAAAGAAGCATTTGCTGTACTTCTGAAGAGTTTTTGAAAAAGTTAAAAGTGGTATTCCCTTAGCCATTATAGCCCCATAGCCCTTTTGTTCGAGGTCAGCGACTGTTGTCGGACAAAGAAAAAGAAAATTTGGTATAACATAGACTGAATAGCAAAACGTCACCTAATGCTTACAAGTGAGGGGAGGGTACAGAAACACAGTTCTCTTTGCTCTCAACAGTTAGCGTTAGCTGGAGGATCACTATTCGTCCAAGTTTTACCAAATTTTCTCATTCTTTATCTCGTCCTTTTTCCTAAAAGCAGTCTGTGACCTCAGGGCTATAGGTTGTTTTACCCTGGAAGATTACAACAAGCGAACAGATAAGTGAACATTGACTGAAAGGGCCATAGCGAAATTAAAGTGAGAGTGAGTTTCTGTGCCCCATTCATTAAGTGTTAGCCGTCGATTCGCTATTTGGTGCATATTGTATTAGATTTTCTTGTTCTTTTTCCTACTAACAGCACTCTGTGAAAACAGGGCTATGGATTGATTCACACTGGATTTCTCTTTTAGTGTGCCAGTTTAATTTGAAATTTTATGCTGGTCATGGCCAAAATGGAAGGTAAATCTTGCACTCTCAGTCTTGATTACATGTAGTCTGGGTTTAGTGCAGGCTAGGTCAATGATTGTCATGGATTCCTTCCCTATAGGGTTTAGAATTGTCTACTGGTTACTCAAATTTATTTGGACATGTGTTTGTCAGTTTAAACTGAAGTGATCAATAACTGAGATAACGAACATTTTTGGAAAACATATAGGCTAGGCCTAGGCAAACTGACTTGAACTCGGGAGGATCATATTTACACATGGTGTACGGTTGTTTGGCCCCTATATTTCTGAGGATTTTCCCAGAATGCTCTCCTGATCAAGGTGTGTGTGTACAGTTTTCCAAATACATGTGTTTAAAGGGTCAAGCGGATGGCAGGTGTATTGGTTGCTTTTACACTGTAGCATTACACCCAATCAGAAAAGTGTTTCTAATGTGACGTAAAGCACATAACGTAACACTTCCTTCCAACACTTCCTTTCCTGGATGTGTGTTTTGTGGGTCCCTGGGGTTCACGCAGGGTAGATTGAGGACTCATAGCAAATTTCACATTGCGAGTGAAACCACTCCCTTCCACAACACTCAGGTTTTGTATACCTCCGCCGAAACTACTTTGCACCGTTTTGCATGTGTTTGATACACATTAATCAAATGGTAAAAGCCTATTGTTGGAATCCACTGAATTTGGTATCTAATGCATAAATAGGAACATAATGTTATTGCTGATAGGCCCTGCTTAAGTCTCATGAGTGTTTGTTTATTATTTGTGATTTGATCTGGTGGTCTGATGTGGGGGAGACCAGGTATGATTGTAACACTTCTTGCTTCAACATCCATAACTATCACATTTTTTGAGCTACTGCTCAGAAACCTTTATACACAGTACATTTGTCTATTACAAATGGCAACAACTTGGAACTCTTCAGGTTTATCACAGACTTTGTAAGATGATGACAAATACAAGTGGTTTCTTTGTTACAACCTACCGCACTACTGGGGTAACACATACTGGGGTAAGTAAAAAACCTGTTACAACTTACCCCAGTATGTGTTACAACCTATCAGTGAAATACATTTTCCATTCATTTTCTCCATGAAAAAGGTACTCAGACCTTTTACTCAGGAAGAGGTAGAAGACTGTAGGTCTACATTTTTACTATCTCATAAGCTACTGTGAGCAGGGCCCAGGCCCAGGGAGCCACAGCTTCAGAGGGGGCCCTGACATGGCCCTGACAATAAAACCATAAAACTGGGCATTCACATAGTAACCCATGATCTCTCATTTTGTCTGATTTTACCTACATTTTAAAATCTTTCCATAATGATCCTCATCATTGATCCTGTAAGAGAGGGGGGCAAGATGATTTTGCACACTTTATTCCATAATTCGTTTTTCTAGATATATTAGCATGGTGCTTTGAATTTAGGGAGAAAGATGCACCATGTTTTACTAGAGAAATTACTATTTCACCGGATATAACTTGTACAACTTTATCTATAATGGAAGAAGTAAAATATCATTTTTTTTTTAAAAAAATACTCTGACTGATTTTACACTGTAACTTTTGGAAAGTCAGTCACACTGACTGCTCAATCAGTATGAAGGATCGTCAAAGAACTGGGAGGACTTAAAATGTTACATGCCTCATATCTTACCTCTGATTCATGGAATTGGTGGTGTTACAATAGTGGTGTTACATTGCTCATTTCCAAAGCACTCGCAAAGTGAAAACATTCAGTCCTGGCTACCCTACATCCAGTAGATAACAGAATAGGTGCTTACTAAAGTTTGCAAGTTTGAGTACTAGTAAAGTGTACATGACTAAGTAGTAGCCTAAATGAGATTAGAGATCAATGGATAGAGGAGTTATTAAGATGCACATGTTAAAGTTACACCTTCAGTTGTCTGAGCCAGTAGGCTTTAGTTTGGCATCACTTAATAATTTTGCTTAATTTCCAGTAGGAAATGGTTCTGCAATATATTTTCTTGGACGGTATCATTCTTACTGTTAGGCACTTCTCGGGTTTGCTATCTTAATTCTATACCATTTCCCAAGTCAATTAGTAACATCAGCCTGTTTATTAAACAAGTCGTCCTTTCCTTAATTTCGTCGTCTGCGTCACGTCCTGTCTGCGTCCGTCAAACTGTTAGGCTTTGTATGACTTAGTTTTGATTTCATCTGATTATGTTTTTATACATCATATCCCACCAGTCTAACACAACATTGTGGGATAACAAGAAAATAGTGCCATTGGACAACATTCTGATTAGGTCGCTGAGTAGGTGGTAGAGAAGTGAGTGATCCATAGTTGACATTAAAGCGGTCATCTGTGTTTAGAAGACTGACGCTCTCTCCAGCACCACCGTGTCTGTGGGCCGCAGGGAACTCCAAAGGAGTCTGTGGCACCCACCATCTCCCCTGGCAAGAGCGTCTCATGGGATTTCCGTCTCTGTCCCGACTCAACAGACCCTCTGTCGCAAGTCAACTAGCTTTTAAAGAGAGGGTGGAGGTCAGGCAGCGCAGTAAAAACTTAAGAGACTCAATGAACCTGTGATACATTACTTTCTTACATTTTGTCCTGTAGGCTAATCAATGAAAGATGGAAGATATGAAGTACTAAAAAATAACAAATAGCAGATAAGTTTATTGAAGGGCATCATTTATTTAAATGACTCGGAAGGAAGCCACTAGCTTTTTAAAGCCATTATTTACATGCAGCGACTCTTGTTTGTAAACAGATATTATTTTGATAACAATCAAAGAATAACAAGGAAGCAGCTTGGATAATCCCTCAAGACAATGCCATTTTATTTTCATCAACGAATCAAAGAAACACCTACCGGATAAGTGGAAACCGGTGACAAATCCATAAAAGAGCTTCGGTTGCAATTAATGGACATAGAAGCGGCCAATGAGCGAAACGGTGAGACTTCGCTGAGGGACTATGCGGATTCGGTTATGGAGATGCCCAGTGAGTAACTTGGTCACCGCAGTGTTTTTCACCTGACGCGGGTGGCTCTCCCGCTTTAGCCTCAGATGACTTTAGTGTGTTGATTCTCCACCCAGGTTTAAGCACGATAAAAGGCGCACGGACGCGCGTCCTTATCTGCTTCATCGCCTTATCACTTAGTTTGAGTGGAGGTAAATAGAGGTTTTGGGGCTTGCCAAGAAGTGTGATGTAAAGCCGGATAGTTCTCTACTCTAGTGATAACTGGGGCTCCCAGGAATTGAGGATGTACTCTGGTTGACGCGCACCAGGGGAGAGCAAGAGAAGTAGACGCGTAGGACTGGACTCACTTAAACACTTTTTCGAGATATCCATGTTTTTTTCACTCGTGTTTTGTAAAGATGTTGCGATCGTTTTCGAATGTTTCGCAGTTTTGGTAAGTTCAGAGATATAGTTGCTTTTGCTGCAGTTTTACATTGTTTTCGGTTTCTTCCATGACTACACATAATTATAGCCTACCGGTGCGCTAGTTGTATAAACTGCTACGTTGGTTTATAATGCATTTGGGTTATAGTTGGATAACGTGAAGTTGTGCATGATGTGTGATGTGTATGATAAACACTGACAGTATGTATACCGTTATCCACCGCTGCCCTTTAAGATATCTGAGTGGCACCTCTTACTGATCATTACATGCCACTCTCATGTTTTATATCAAGTAATGTGCTGACTAGACAACTTTAGAATTTGTAAAATTCCTAAGCTGTGAAGTAAAGGGCATGGTGATACCGACGATCTGTCACTACAAATCTTTCCAACTCTCTCTGGTGAATCCCTTCCTAGAGCGCGCCAACATGCTGAGATTAACAATAAAGACGAAGGTGCGTCTGGTACAGCTAGTAGCCACACTTTACGCACCATCTTTCTTTGCGTTTTTGGACGATGACGCGTCTGGTGCTGCTAGGAGCACACTTTTCGCACCATCTCTGCATTTTGTAGGGCTCATTCTAGGCTAGCCCTCAGGAAAGTTGTTGACTCTGTTCTAGCTCTCTTCAGTTTTTAGTGAACAGTTTAGTGAACTCTTCTAAATCTCAAAATAGGCGTTTCTCATATCTGAAATTCTATAGGCTAAGAAGATTTAAATATAAAGTTTCAATATAAACATAACAAAACATCCACAAGGCATAAAATTGTAGTTAAAAAAACTGTGGCCATATGGAAAACACAACTTTATACAGCATATTTGATAACCCAGCTAAGCAGTTCTATTGGTTCAGATCATTTTAGCGTGAAAGCGGCCCTGTAAGAGAGCGATTCTTTGTAGGAAAAATTAACCGTGACATTGAATTTTCAAACAAGAAAAAAGCGTTCCATGACTGGGGAATGAGTCATTTTTAGGGGCCTATTTGCAGAGTCAGATTTTAACCATATGCTGACGGTGCAATTTTTGTATCGTCCAGGCAGACAATACAGAGAGTGAGAAAAAAGCCAGGGGAAGTCCAAAAGGGATGCTCTTTTTCAGGGAAATGAGATGTGAGTTCCCGTGCAGGATATGATGTCACTTTAGAATGTGCAGAATGCTGAGCTATGACGGAGGAGCAGATAAAGAGTTAATGACCTAAGTTTAAGTAGTCTGTATGTGTGTGTTTGTGTGTGTGTGTGTGTGTGTGTGTGTGTGTGTGCATGCGCAATTGTTGGCATGCGCAAATTGTTGGCATGAACTAACATCGTTGGCATGAAAATGGCATCATGATATGCTACGCACATCATATTCTGTCTTTGTATGTACTGAGGTTCTACCCCTCTTGAATAAAGCCCCATCAAGTGATAATCAATAATATGGTAGGGCATTCAGCCCACATCCAGAGTTAAAAAGTTGAAATGTCAGCATGGAATGTTGGCTCCTGATCAGTTGGGCACTGTTAACTTTGGCCAGGACCTCCTGGCACCAGTCTCATGGACCTAAGGCACATGGCTGACCCCTGGCCAAATGCAAGGTGACTACTGTCACCATTCTCCTACTTGAACTCTAGCCATTTGCCTACTGATTAATTCGGTTAAGAGGATGTTGGAATTTGGGAGACTGTATGCCAGGATTCATGTGTGCTAGCCAGGGGCATTCAGAAGTTAACAGTTAGAACGTGCTTGCTACTTCTCAGTTTACTCAGTTGCTACTTGCTACTTCTCTTTGTAACTTTGTACAGTTTTTTTGAACACGTACAAACGCCATGGGGGCAGTTGGCTAGACGTTAGCTGCATATTTGGATTTTCACAAAAGCGGCTGATGCTGTTTAGCACTGGTCAGCTCTACAGGCAGGTAAAGCAGTTCATTTGTGAAATCCCATGTCAAGTGGTTGGACTTTTACTTATTGAAGCTGAGCTTTCCCACCCCGTGTTTCAATCAGTAATTTCAGGACAGTGTCTGTTCACATACTACAGACTGGTGAGAGGATTATACGGGTTAGTTTAACTGCGAATGACAGTTGACATATTTGTGCGATGGTTATGTTAGCTACGCTAATACAAGGGTTGCCTGATTACTTTTCTTTTCTGTGAGAATGTGAGAGCGTGGCAGGATTAAGCTTAAGTAGCAGTCTTGGAAAGCACTCCAGGGAGGACGTGCACTTGGTAACATTAAGCTTGGCAATAACACAGCCTACGTGACTCTCATTCTCTGGCTCTGGAAACCCACTGTGTATGGACTCACCAGCATGTATGAAAAAGTCAGTGGTATTAATAGGAGTTTTTACGACTTGTTTCTGCTAAAAACAAAACAACTAATCTTGCCAAATTGGTAGCTGGATCAGAAAATGCATGTTAGGTGATGTTATGGTTTGAAGCAATGGTTAAATAAAAAGTAAGGGCATGCAGGCCTCATTCAGATGAATATGATTTAAGGGAAAAATCAGCCAAACATTGTTTCTTAGATATCAACATGGTTCTGCAATAACCCTTGCATGACAGGGTCACTAAAACAATCTTTGAAAGTCAACATGCTGTAATGTGTGTAGGAAGATTCTGTTGTGTGTTGTGTTGGTCTGTAGACCTATCTGTCAGTCTTTTAAACAGACAGTGATGATCAAGTGGTTATCATGCATTTTCATGATCAGACATTTTTGGTCTAGTTTTGGACCATGGACTGGACAGAGTGAAAGAAGTGTACATTAAAACCTAACTACTTGAATATTGGGGTACAATTTAGCATTGAAGTGGGCCAAACTGACACACCACACTGCATGTGGAGCAAAGCCTGACATTATACAACGATTTCAAGATGTATGAGTCAGTCCACATACCCAGTCTTGTCTGGGTTACAAATGTTAGGACAAGGATGGCATTTGGGACAGATATAATCTCTAATGTATACATAAAAGACTTTTTTGTCTTCTGGGAAATTAGCCTATGGGTGAGTGACGCAAATGGTCCCTTGATTTATTGAAATCTCGGTCACATGCTCAGACACTGTAAGTAGAGGATGCAGAGGCTATGACATGGGGAACCATGTGACTCTTGACTCAAAAAAATGCCCCACATCAGATTTTGCATCAGGATATTTGCAGACTGCATGTTTTGTATGCAGTGGCTGTTATTTTGCCTAAGGTCAAGGTTACCGTGCTCCTCAAAAGCCAGACAAGGCTCAAAGGGCACCATCACAGCAGTGGTCAGTGTGGGACATTGGGCTGAGAAGAAGAATGTGATGTTGGGAGACAGATTTCAGCATCCCCGTCTGACAGACTTTCCGTTTAGGGTTATCTGTTTTGTATGCACGGTTAATTATTTTGGGTCAATTCAGCCTGATAACCCTTACTATGTTTGCTATCAAGGTCAGGGCTTTGGCACAGGGAGAGCCCTCTTACAAATCACATGCCACCCCCACCCCCTCCACAGTCTATTTAGACTCTAAATCACCTTACATCTCTGTTCTATACTTGTGAGAGAGATCAGATTTTGAATTTCACATAACAGGTCAGCAATATTGATTAACCATACTGAAATTATAGCCATAACTGAAATTACTATCAAATACTGTCATCAGTTCATGCACAGTTGAACTGCTAGGCTGAATAGTATATAAGAATGTCAGTGGCGCTCCCTGTCACATTGGATTTGATGGATGTATACAAGTTGGCAGAGGCCACAGCTGGGCACAGTGTGTTTGTGAGTGTAATCAGCTCAGTGGAGTAAGCTAGTAACTAAAGCTCACATTGGCATCAGGGAGACAGATTTGGTGCCATGTAGAGGGACCTGGTATAAGACAGAACGTTTCTAAATGGATTGATTCAATTGATTTAAATGGATTGGGAAGTTATTATTCATCTGCCTGGGCACCATGTAATAAATGGCAAAACTCTCCAAGTGAGAGATGAGAGTGAAGTTCCAACAGAGAGAGAGCGATGCTTCAGAGTGTTGCAGGGTCATCAGACACCAGCAATCTCTTATCACAACTCTAGATGTTATGGCTTCATGTGTTTTGTATGCAGTGGGCATTGTATAGAGAGGAGGTCAGATCGACAAGATCTGCATGACTGGCACGCGACCATTAGTGGTGGCTCTCCTCCACACTTTCTCAGGTGTCAGTGACAGACTACGGTAATCCAGGAATCCAGGAAGCCTTTTCAGGCTCTCCAGACATCAGTTCATCCCATCTCTGATAATGAGTTCAGGTGTTGTGTATGCAGTATTATTTTGGGTTTAGGTCAACTCAGATAGAGTCCTCTCTGACCAATGTTTGACGTAGACAGTGCCTCACTGTGTCATCATTTAGTGAAGCAATTCTTCTTCTAGCCTGGAATTTAAAGACAAAAAGGGGCCATTGCTGCAAAATGTCATATTATCGGTTTGGTAGGCTATTTTCAATGCATTTACATAGCAAATTTAATGTTGTTCAAGGCACTATAACAATTGTCAATGCCATGTTAGACATGTCAGCAGGGAAATTAAATTAATTAATTTTATAAGCAATAAGATTTTGTAAGTCTTCAATTATTTTCAAGATTTTAACTCAACAGTCTATAATAGCTTCCTGATCTTAAAGATATTATGGTCATTCGAAGAGGATTTAGATTTAGTCTTATTAACTATTCACTAGTTAGTTCAGCTGATACACTTTATTTCACTTTCTGATCTTTTAACATCAGGCTGCTACGTGCTTTAAATAAGTTGACTGCATTACAATGTACAAGAGAGAGATCAAGCACAGGGCTGACCTCTTACCAGCATACTAGGACTCTAGGAAAAATCAATACTTGTCTAGTGAAAAGGGAAGAAGAGCTTTTGATTGGACATTATCCAAGTTCATGGAAGTTACACTCAAATATAGCTTTGCTGGTGCTAGACTGCCTCTCAAATCTGACCTGCAGTGCATTTAAACTTACTGATACATGAAAGAAATATTTTTGAGGGGACAGAAAACATCTTGTAAATGATTTGTACATGAAGGTTACAAATGTACTTTTTACTTCAAAAGAAAATATTCATCTGTGTAATTGAACACTGAAGGCATTAGTGTTTAACACACTGCTAACTGTAGTGTCGTCATAAAACCCACCCCACGCTCCAGAAACGGATATGATTGGTTCCTGGTGATTTTTGGTGAAGGGGAGCGATGCCAGCCAGACTAGCTGAGCAAATTCAGATGTACTCACAAATTTGTCTAGCTTCTCCCAGGTCACTTAAATTCTACAACACAGTGACTGAGGCCTTAATGTGTACTAAGGCCACCGCCTCCATTAAATTGTATGTCTTAGGAGTACTTAGCCTGTATGTTTATGTAGTTGGTCTGTTACTGTTGAAAATAACATGTGACTTATGTTCTTGATCCTTTTTCCTTTCTTGCCTTTGACCTTTCCAAATTTCTCTCTCTCCTCCTTTATCTCTCTCTCTCTGTCCGTTATCTAGCTCTCCCTGTCCAATTCAAGATCAAGACAGCTTTATTAGCATGAACGTTATAGTAGCATAGTTACCAAAGCTCTGTACAGAAAAGACAGAAGACAACTGTAACAGTAAACATATGTGTCTGTGCATATGTGACACATACTGTGCGTATCCCTTTAAGGACTGTTTGCTGTGCTGCTGATGGTTTTGGAGTGGGCCCGTCCGGGCCTGCCTGCTCCTCTGTGGCCCATCTGTGATCTCCGCGCCCTCGACCACTTCGTCAAAAAGGCACAGGAAGCTGAGGCTGCCACGGTAAGACACATACACACACACACACACACACACACACACACACACACACACACACATATATATATTCACCTCATAAAATGTTTATATGTACGCACACTTGGTAGATGTACCTGTTTATCATTGAACAGTATCCAGTTAGCAATGTTTTGTTAATGTCATTGTATTTTTATATGTTTACAATTATTGTTATCATGCTAATTATTTTTCTGATAAAATTACTTTGGTGACACTTTCTATGAACCCAGTATTCATAAAGCGTTATAAATGCCTTCATAAAGAGTTATAATGCATTCAAAATGCTTTATTACTAATGGCATTAGTAATCATAAGTGTTTATACATCCTCATGACTGTACTCATAAGGCATTAAACAGTTATCATATAAGCCTTTACAACTTGTACAAAAGTGTCACTAGGCCTTATAAGCTTCTTTGGCTTCTCTTCTTCAGGGTTCATAGAAAGTGTTACCATTACTTCTTCTATCACTTGTATTGGTATTTGTAGACTATATGGCTTTCACAGTTACTTTATAAGATAAATGTTAGCTGTAGTATAGATGCTTTAGAAAGTGGATCATTATAACTACCCCTGCCTGCCTCTCTTTTTCAGAAAAGCTGTAAGGAGGAGTGCAGTCTAGCTGAGCCATTCACTGTTCCTCAGCCCAGTCTGGATTATGAGGCCTGGAGAAAGAAGGATGTAAGTTTGGACCCCTTTCATCTGTCTGTAGGCAGTACACTCAATTCTAGTTATTTCAACTCAGTTCAGTTCAATTCTTACCTGACAAAGCGTGGATTTTGTGTGTGAACTGTAATGAATGTATGTTATAGACATACGTATATGTTTATGTGTATGTCCAGGCACAACAGCAGGCCGTTGAGGTGCAGGCAGGTCTGTGGCTGTTGTCCCAGGCTTTGCGTTCACTAAAGTCATCCGTCAAAAACACAGCCCTACACTCCCACATAGACAACAACCTGGGCAACATCATCAGCATTGGGCAGGTCCTGCGTAGTCTCAGCTTTCCGGTGAGTGCGCCAGCTGATTATCCCTATCCTAACCACAGATTATCCCTGCATTGGCTGGTTACATAAAGTGAGGAATGGCTTGTGAATATAATCCAATGTAATCCATTCCAGTTTTAAATGATAGAAATGTTAGAAATGTTTTGTGTTGTTGTTTCTGTAATAAATTACAAAGTTGCAAATGTGCTGTCATTGTTTCAGGCCATGCTGCTGATTATGCCCTAAATGGGACTGATTTGTGATTTGCTCTGTGGAAGTCTGACAGGTTAAATGTCACATCAAGTGTATGGCAGAAATTATGCAGTATTGCCTTGTATTAACTCTGCCACATGCCCACCCGCCCAACCACACACAACTTAGATAAATACACGTAAAAGAACAGAACTTTGATGCCCATAAAAAGAGCTCATGCACATGCATTACTCAGTAGTCAGCACAAACTCCCCTCACACTACTACACATCCTCGCAAGGCCACACGCAGCTTTATGCACGCACACATAGCAAATACTTGGAAATTCTGAGCTCCAGAAATGCAGGGAAATGCCTGAGACAATCAGTGTGTGTGTGTCTGGCAAAAAGAATAAAACTGGGTTCAGTCTGGAGGTCATGTTTGTCTGCTGATTGCCACTGCTAACCTCAGCACAGTCACAGACACAGACACAGACACACACACACACACACAGCCTGCTTGCACTCAGTCATATATGGACAATATGCATCCATTTTCATGGATTTTGTAACTGTTGTGTGTGTATGTGTTGTGTGTGAGGACATAATTACATATAGCATTATTCGCGTTAAATTATGACTTTGGTGCAATACAGCACACAAGTATCTCGATACCAAGAGTAATAGAGTAGGTCTAGATGATAAAACATTCAGTCCCTGTGTGATGACGCGACTGGTGAGCACGTCACCACAGCGTCCTAATGGCGGCCGCTACGAACTGAAACGCACCGTCCCTTCCCGCAAACTTGCTTATAACTGTCTACCATGATAACTGTGAGTTGCTCTAACCATCTGAGGATGTATGCTAACCTCATTATGCTGTATACTGTTTGCTAGTGGTGAACATATGGGTGCACACATAGCGTTTACACACGACAAACATTTAACATGCATAAACATTCTCACGCACTCACAAACAGCACACTAAACATTGTTCCATTAACATGGTTCGTTTATTGACGGTTACACTGGTAACAGGACTATCCTGTCTATAAATTGTTCACAGTGGATGCTGGAATGACTACTTTCAGTAATTGTTTGTTTAGTGATTAAGATGTAGCAAAAGTCTTACCGTAGCGCAGTGCTTCCGCTTGACTAGAGCCCAAGCCCAGGCTAACCCCACTGCTGATGATTTATGGCAAGAACTGCCTTTTTCTGAAGGCTCCTTAGGGGGCAAAGTAAAGAAGTCTAGGTCTACTAGAAGGAGGGCCAAAGTTTTAGGGACTCAAGTTCAGGAGTCAGTGTCCCTTCCACCTCTAGAAGGTGATGTACTGGATGTTGTTGGTTTTGAGCAGTTGCAAAAGGATGACCTAACATTGAGTAAATGTTTTAGTAAAGTAGGAGAGGAGGAGAATAGCACAAGAGCTAATATAGGTGGTAAGGAAACCTTTGTGTTGAGAGAAGGAAAGCTGATGCGTGTGAGTGAGGAGGGAGCGCAGCTTGTGGTCCCCAAGGCCCTTAGGTCCAAAGTGTTGGAGGTGGCCCATAGTATCCCCTGGGCAGGTCATTTAGGGCAGCAGAAGACCCTAGACAGAGTTTCTAGACGTTTTTATTGGCCTGGAGTGTACCAGGATGTCTTGGCTTACTGTAAATCTTGTCCAGTGTGTCAGCTCACCACTCGCTCCAATAGAGGCACGAAGGCACCCCTAGTAAACCTCCCCATTATTGATACTCCCTTCACAAGAATTGCCATGGACATTGTAGGCCCCCTTGACAAGAGTAGGGCAGGCCACCGCTATATTCTTGTAATTAGTGATTATGCCACTCGCTATCCTGAAGCATTCCCCTTAAGGAATATAAAGTCCAGACAGGTAGCGAATAGCCTTATCCAGCTTTTCTCAAGGGTGGGAGTCCCCAGAGAGGTCCTTACTGACCAAGGCACCAATTTCAATTCGAAGTTCCTGAAGCAGGTCTACTCTCTGTTAGGGATTAAAGGCATTAGAACTACACCCTACCACCCGCAGACCGACGGAATGCTCGAGCGCTTTAACCAGACATTGAAGGGCATGCTCAGGAAGTTTGTGAGCGATACGGGAGCAGACTGGGACCAATGGCTGCCTTACCTCCTGTTTGCCTATCGAGAGGTTCCACAGGCATCTACTGGATATTCACCTTTGGAGCTCCTCTATGGGCGCCAGGTGAGGGGTCCCTTGGACGTCCTCAGGGAGGCTTGGATGGGAGAGGTTCCTACAGCGCCAACCAACATCGTCAGTTACGTGCTCAAGATGCGCGACAAGCTGGAGGAGTTGAGCAGCCTGGCCCATGACAACAAAGAGCAGGCCCAGTCCAACCAAAAGATGTGGTACGACTGGACCGCCCGTAGTCGTACCTTCAACCCTGGGCAGAAAGTCCTTTTGCTGCTCCCGTCCTCTGACAGCAGTCTCCTGGCCAAGTAGCAAGGTCCCTATGAGGTGGTCAGAAAGATGGGCCCTGTGACGTATGAGGTCGCCATGCCAGACTGCCGCAGACCAAAGCAGGTGTTCCACGTCAACCTGTTAAAGGAGTGGATAGCCCAGCAGGGGCCCGTTGGTGACATGATGTGGGCCCGTGCTGTAGTGGAGGAGGAGGAGCTGAGGGAGCAGTATTTCCCAACGGCGAAGACGGAGATACTTGTCCCCCCATGGACCACCTGACCAGTCGCCATCAGGAGGAACTTCAGCAGGTCATCCCTGAGGGTTTGTTCCGGGAGGAGCCAGGGCGGACTTCACTGATCAGCCATGATATTCAGCTGACATCTCCAGGACCTATACGGCAGACCTCCTTCAGAGTCCCCGCGCGCCTGATTCCTGCCTTGAAGGATGAGGTCCAGGCAATGTTGGGGATGGGCGTTATTGTGCCGTCCCGCAGCCAGTGGTGCAGCCCAGTGGTGCTCGTCCCGAAGAAGGACGGAGGGCTGCGATTCTGTGTGGACTTTTCTAAGCTCAACGCCATTTCTGCGTTTGACCCCTACCCAATGCCTCGAGTGGATGAGTTGATTGAGCGGCTCGGGAAGGCAGCATATGGTGGTCAATGCGAGTAAGTGCCAGCTGGCCAGGCCTGAGGTGTGTTACCTGGGGTACGTCCTGGGTGGTGGCACCATTAGGCCTCAGGTCAGCAAAGTGGACGCTGTACGCAGCTGTTTGCCGCCCACCACCAAGAGGAGGGTGCTCTCCTTTTTGGGTCTAGTGGGGTGGTACCGCAGGTTTATCCCTGACTTCTCCACTATGGCCACGCCACTGACCAACTTGACCCGGAAGTCCAGCCCCAGGACAGGGACAGAGGACTGTGATAGGGTCTTCCAAGGCTTGAAGGATAGTCTGTGTCACAGCCCAGTCTTGCAGAGCCCTGACTTCAACCTGCCTTTCACAGTGCAAACAGACGCCTCTGGACTGGGGCTAGGTGCTGTATTGTTGCATGGAGAGGGGGAAGGATCGGCGGCCTGTACTATATATCAGCCGCAAGCTTTTCCCCAGAGAAACTAAATACTCTACTGTAGAGAAAGAGTGTCTAGCGATCAAATGGGCACTGGACACGCTCAAGTATTACTTGATGGGAAAAGAGTTTGCCCTAGAGACTGACCACCGGGCACTACAGTGGTTGGACAGGATGAGAGACAGTAATGCTCGGATCACTCGGTGGTACCTGTCTCTCCAGCCCTATAAGTTCTCGGTGCAGTACAAACCGGGCAAAGACAATGTTACAGCAGATTTCTTGTGCCGCCTCTACGAGGAGGGCCAAGCTTATGGTGGGGGGTGTGTGATGACGCGACTGGTGAGCACGTCACCACAGCGTCCTAATGGCGGCCGCTACGAACTGAAACGCACCGTCCCTTCCCGCAAACTTGCCTATAACTGTCTACTATGATAACTGTGAGTTGCTCTAACCATCTGAGGATGTATGCTAACCTCATTATGCTGTATACTGTTTGCTAGTGGTGAACATATGGGTGCACACATAGCGTTTACACACGACAAACATTTAACATGCATAAACATTCTCACGCACTCACAAACAGCACACGAAACATCGTTCCATTAACATGGTTTGTTTATTGACGGTTACACTGGTAACAGGACTATCCTGTCTATAAATTGTTCACAGTGGATGCTGGAATGACTACTTTCAGTAATTGTTTGTTTAGTGATTAAGATGTAGCAAAAGTCTTACCGTAGCGCAGTGCTTCCGCGTTCATCCAAAAGAGCGGGCCTCGATTCCGAGGGAGTTATATCTTGTAGCGCGTGTATGAGCATGATGGGTTGAACCCTTGTCAAATTAATTGGCGTTTCCAATGTCCGAAATGCTCTTTTTCTTGCATGTACATGTTGGTGAATGTTTTGTAAAAGGCCTGATATTGTTGTTGCTTTTCTGGTACCATTTTAAATGTTGATATTTCAAGGTATGCTTGTCTTTACTAAAACACCCCTATGTTGTTTATTGTTAATGGGATGTTCCATTTTTGTCGGGTGACCAGGTATCCCTTAAAAGAGGGTTACTTTCAGTTGTTAGGGGGGCTGTGTGAGAGAAGGTTGTATGCCGTATGCTCCCGTGTTAAATATCCTCAACAAAATTAGGTTTGTCTGATGGCCTTGAACTGTCTATTTTTGAGCCATTGGCTATCTATATTGGTTTTGGCTTCTCATAGCCTGTTTTGTTTGTAAATATTGTAAATAGTATATTCTATATTTTTCTACTTTTTCTTTGTTTTTTTGTCACTGGCTCACGTAACCACGGTGGTGTACTGAAATAAATTCCAGAAAAGTATTTTGGACTTCTCCGCTGCATTATGTGTGTCTACACTTAAGACCCTCAACATTCTATACGTTAACACCCTGGCCTCAGACGCTAATACTCTGGGGTTTGTGCCTTTAGATAGTCAAATTGTATTTTTTTACCAAAACTGACAGCTAATGAAATATAAATACGAACAGGGGATGAGTGAGGGACCAGCTCCTGCTCATACCTCTTTCTACTTGTGATCTCTCTGCAGGAGTACACTCCGCCAGGGACCGGGGCAGTCACCACAGACACGTGGCATGTGTCCTCGGCTTCGGCTCTCTTCCAGGTCCACTTCAACTTCTTGCGAGGGAAGGTCCGCCTCCTCATATCCCACGCGCCTGTCTGTCAACAAGCCGTAAGCTGATTGGGTGCCAGCGGGGGACGTGGGCCCCATGACCAGAGTGGCCCCGTGGCGGTCGAAGGGGTGGTACGCGGGACCAAGGAGGCTGCTGGTTGGCGTGGACTCAGGGAGCTTTTGTCTGCTCAGAGTTGTGGACATACATTTTGTATGCATGGGACATGGCATAAGCCTCTCTAAGTGGCGTGAAGAGGGTGACGCGAGGAGATGGAGGAGATGACTTAAGCACTTTTGGGGTTTCAGCCTGGAAAAGGGAATGCTGGAGACCTGTCTCTTTATGCAGAAACATAATATGCTACAGTCCTTGACATTTCAAACGCGTGTGTGTGTGTGTGTGTGTGTGGGTGCTTTTTGCTTATGGGCAGATGTGTTCGTTTGACAGGCCCAACTGCAGCTGGCTGACACAGCTCTTTGCTACTACAACATATGCACTGGAATGCACTAGAGGTGTAATGAAGCAGTCAACACACCATTTGGTTTGATGAGTCAGGGCTCACAGCTCAATACACACATAGGCCTAATGCAGCCTGTAAAATAAGATACATCTCAGCCAAAATATTCATCTTAATCCCCTCTCTAAACTTAACAATAATAGAAGACTAAATGAATGTCTTTAGACACATGTAAACAATGGGTTCACATTCTAATTCTGAAGCCAGAAAAACCACAATGCATTAAATCCCTGCAATGCAGATCATCATGTTTTTGCATCATGATGTGATGGTGCATTGTTACACCCCTAGAATGCAATGTATCCTACTGAAACAGAAACAACCAGCCTATCTCCCGCTGGGAAGATGAGACTGTCAATCTAAACCCTCTATCTCTGGACTGTTTCTGTAGTTTGGAGGTCAAATGAATTGTACCATTGTTAACTGTTGTTTTGTTATTTATGCAATGTATATTTCTAGTAATCAAAAATATAGAAGGGTTTAAGGTGCGATGCCTTTCTCTTTTAGTCTAAACTGTGGCACTTGTGTGCATTGGTAGATACTGGTATTATGACTTGCTGCTACACACTTGGTGTGTGTGTGTGTGTGTGTGCGAGAGAGAGAGACAGCAGTACGTTAAGTGTGTGTGATCTCGCTTAGTGAACTCTACAGTGACGACAGACATTGAAAAGGCTTTGGGGGGTGGGGGTCACATTGGGTGAAGGAGGAAAGAAGAGAATGCATGAGAGTGAGAGAGATACACAGACAGTGTGTGTGGGAAGCAAAGGACTGAACGAGTGCACGAGTGCAGGGTCTACGTGAGAATAGTTAAACCTCTGTGTTGGTTATCACTTGCCTCAGGCTGCCTAAGGCATGCAGGGAAGCGACTATGACATTGCTCAGAGCAGATAGTGCCAGTGCCAGAACAAATACTGATTGCCTTCGGTCATGCACATCCCTGGAGGGAAATCCAGGGATCCAGCAGTCTTGACTTTGTCTCACAGA
Organism: Tenualosa thibaudeaui; assembly: GCA_027481765.1. Classification (NCBI taxonomy): domain Eukaryota; kingdom Metazoa; phylum Chordata; class Actinopteri; order Clupeiformes; family Clupeidae; genus Tenualosa; species Tenualosa thibaudeaui. The sequence continues at coordinate 6,889,903 of JAIFZK010000136.1, read as the reverse complement.
AACAAGTAAGATTTTAGAAAAAAAGATATAACAGAGGACTATATTAAGATCTAAAGTTAAACTGAAGTTGGATTTAATTGCGTGTGAACAGACTGTTGCTTAGAAGTTTAGAGTAAGAAGTACAAGACATCAACTAGATATTTTCATTGACTTGTTTCACCTTCACCCTTGGAGAACACAACTGATCACTAACATCTGATTTATTTCTGACAGAGGTTAAGAACTCTCAAAGACAACTGTCATGAATTAACTTCATGAATTCATGTTAAGTTCATGCCTTTTCAAGTCTTTGAGGGCTCAGTGATAAGGATTAGAGGACATTGGGATTTACTACAGTTCATGCACAAGAAATTTGTTTCTGGTTTTTTACTCGGGCTTTGTTGTCTATCCCCCCAACTCCCTCTGAGCCTGTTTAATTTTGGAGTATTGTTGTTATTGTTGTTTAGAATTGAGGATGAACATGTTTTGTCATTTTTTGTGCTTCGTGTGAAAACGGTTTAGTTTGCACTGTTGATTTTCTGTTGTTTTTGTTATTGTTTTTTCCTTATTATTATTGTTTTTGTAAGTGCCTGTCCGTTACCCAGCAGATGTTTGGGAAGGAAGTTTGTAAATGTCATTTCCTATTTGTAGTGTTGTTTGCGCCCTAAATCACCATGCCATTAAGTATTTAAAAGAAAAATGTTATTCTTAGATAAAAGATTCCTGAAAACACGCAGAGAGGAAATTTTGTGTTTGTGATAAGTGCTTCTTTGTGTTGTTCTGGGGTCTCTTTTCAAAGAGGTTGTGAGAAAACTAGTCGCAAAGCACCTGCTCCAGAGAGACTCTGTAGTCTCTTAAGACTCAACGTGATCTAGTGCAGGTCCACTGCTGAACATTTCCAGAAATTTCTGTTTTAAAGTGTGTTTGCAGGACAAGAGGCAGCACTAGTTCTGCCACCTACTGGACAACTCTGGAAAACATCACCACACACCAAGCTGTCAGTCTCACTCCAGATAGCGTTGATTTGTACTTTTGACTCAAGTTTGAGTGGTATGAGCTCGGTCGATGACAGCTGCTGACTCATTTGCAGCCAATTTAATGTGTTGAGTTGGCAGCAAAGCCATTGGCAGAGATAGTTATCAGTCGGCATTGTGGGGAGCTTTCTGAATTCTGCCTGGTGAGCATGCGCTATACAGTTACAGTCATCTACCAAATCCATAGTAGATAATTGCCCTTTGTGGGTCCCCCAAGATTCTTTTCTGTGTGTGAGCTCAAAGCAGACATGGGGGAAAAAAAACTACACTCTAACATTCATTCAAAGCCATTGGCTCTGACCATAGGCTTACTAGCCATGCTATCAGATATCAGACAAGATGCTTCATTTGGTTAACTAAAGTCCGAGCTCACATCAATGGATTATAATCAGTCAGTCTCAATACTGTCAGAGGAACCATATTAACATTGTTCAGGAAAAACACAACCCTACTTACACAACAATATCATCATTTTATGCTGCATATAAAATATAATAACCTTAACATAAAAGGAGGATAGTCTCACACACAACTCTTGCTCAACTAGGTCTTCAAAATATAATACAAAAAAATTTGATTATTTCTCCAGTCTCAACATTCTAAATAATCTAGGAGGGTTGAGCTAGAATCTTAGGGTTCTAAATAATAGGGTTGAGCAAATGTAGACTGCTGAATGTAAACACAAAAAGTCAAAGATTTCTCCAAGTGGTCATGACAAGAGATTTGTTTTCAGAGGATATGAACATAACTGCTGTCCTTGATTTAAACCTTGACCCCAACCAATTATATACATGTTCACGTTAAAAAATAACCAAATAGGCAACGCACACACAAAATATCACACCATAAGCATGCAAATGTCGGTTCACAGGTGTTGACGAATTAATGTTGGGACACTGGAATCAGAGCACAATTCTTCTGGCATATTTTATGAAATGGCCTTATCGTGATCACTGAGGGTCTGGGTAGAAAACTTTAATGTGGATTGCCGAATTGTTGCGCGTACGCGTGAGGGGCTCGCCAGCTTCGTCTGGGTCCTCCGGCTCCAAGTCGTCAACCAGCTCGACGGTAGAGGTGTTTGCGGCAAGCTGCAGCGCCCCCTGACTGCTCGCTTGGAGCTGCAGGGCAATGTTAATGGCACGGTTGATGGCCAGTCCAAGTCCGTGAATGCAAATCTCACGGTGGCCGCCGGTGCCTCCACCGTCTAGCAGCTTCTGGCATCGGGCGAGCTGTGCTTTGAAGTCTGTCTTCATGTTTACATACACGTCGTTGCGCCGTTTTGGCAGCTTCCGAGGCAGCCGTTTGCGGAGAGTATACTCTACGGGGTCCATCTCCACCACCATGGAACCTTCCGAGGAAAGGCCAACGGGGTTCTGTGGTACTGGAGCAGGGCTGCGAGGCTCTGCCATCATCTTTGATTGCACAGCAGTCAATAGCAGGTATAGGGAAGAACAGAATAAATGACGTCATCCACCTTTTAGGTAATCAGCGCAAAGCCTACACCATGACAGAAAATTTTACATTTGAACAACCTTGAAACTGGTCACAGATTGCATTTCACTAACCTAAGTAAAATGGGTGGTTGGGACGGGCTCCCAGTAGTCAGACATTAACGTTTGTAGCTACTGGTTGTGGTTGACATTTCATGGGCAACAAGCAGACGGCTCAGTGACAGTGAAGGCATTTACCATTCTTTGAATTTATCTCATTCAACACCCTTTATAGGCATACAAATAGTTTAATGCCTATGATGCTTAAAGTGAGGTTACCTGCTCAAAACACGACTGAAACGTTATCCAGCGTTGTAGCAGCTGAATTTCCCTCTTGAGGTCTTCACTTCACCCGAGGAGGATTTGCTTGTAACGTTAACGTTAGCTGGTTATGCCGGATCACGAGACCACAAGACGTGCTTCTCGACAGCAATTTTATAAACGAGCACAAACTATTCTCAGACAGCAAAATAAAGCTACAAACATGCATCAGGCGTGTATGCACACAACCTGCTCGGATCAATGACTGCTGCGTCGAAATGACAGGAATTGACGTAGGCAACATCTATTAGCAATCTTAAATCAGGAGCGCCACCAAGAGGAGTGGACGGAATAAATAATTGCCAGTCTTTCATAGTAAATGCTTATTAGATAGGCTCGTCGGTAAATAAAACACGTCTATTTTGCGTTACAAAACCATAATTTGAGAACGTCTCCCGTCAGGATTTAAAAGAAAGATTTGTTGGCCAGGGTGAGCAGTCTCTTGAACGCCACAGACTGGTTCTTTAGGGTTTACCACTTTCAAACACCATTTCCAGTTTGTAATGCAGTGGATTGGAGAAATCCGGTGGGCAGTATGTGTGTGGTGGGTGACTTCCAGAGATACTAATACAGTACACCATGATGTCTAAGATGTTTGTGGCTGTGGCTACCTGTAATCCCATTATAGTAGTCCAATTTAGAGCAGAGGGAAGTACTGGACTGCATCACTGTTTTAATCAAGATAATTATTTATTGTTGTTTTTTTCTTCATCCAAACAAAGTCAAAAAAGCAATAGAACAAAGCATAGCAAACCAGGAAGAAGCCTTACAGACACAAGGCCAAGAGCTACCACTGCATCTTGTCTTTTCTTCGCTCCTTAGGCCTTCAGGTGAGTGACTATGAAAGCCTACGTTTGCCAAATTCTCTCCCCAGAATATCTTTTTTAAAAATAACAATAAGAAAAGACAAGCGCAGTGTGCTTACGTCTATACCTGTCATTTGTAACACATGTTACCATATCATACTATAGTTATAATAGTAGAGACAATACTAAGTTAGTAGCAGGGTTCGGCCTGGATCAGGGCCAGATCTGGCGCAGTCACTCCACTGCTTCCTTTCCAAACTTTGCATGAGAGCCAACCAGGCAGTGTTGTAATAAATAGAGCAGCAGTTTATGGGTTTGGTCCTCGCTGCTGTCCTACACAAATACCAAACATAATTTCCCAACCGTTCCAGAACGAAAAAATAAAATAAAAATAAAATAAAACGTGAATATTACACTGCAGATGCATAACGCACTCCACAACTACGATGCTTTCCCACCTTCCAATACTCCTTCGATGCAGTCATTCGTCCTTCATAATAATAACATTAATAATTAATAATGACATTTAACATGACATTAAAAAAAGATCACGACTGTTAAAGGTTAAAGGTATTGTAACTGTTGAACAGAAGAGAGAGATTGTGTCTACAAAGGTACACAATATGGGTGTGGCTTTAAAAACATTGCATATATAGAAAACCTGATGAGACGGACATGCTGACATTTTGGTGTTGGCGGTGGTGTGTGGGGGTGTGTGTTAAGGAAGCACACCTTGTAGTGCTCTAAAAGTGTCTGTACATTTGGACATATTGACAGAGTTGAACAAACTTGTGACTTGTTACAAACTGTGATCCACAGTTGTACAAACGGTGTGTTTTAAGTGCCTGTATTCTGAGAAGAGAACAGTGTAAAAAGTGTAGAAAATCTAGACTTGGAGAAACTGAGAACTGTCTAGCTCTTTGGCTTGGACGTGGGATTCCATAGACCTGCTATTGTCTCAATGCATTTCCTGAGTGAGTCAACAGGAATTATGGGGAACAAATATGTGACCGTGGAAAGGCTGGGAAGTAGTGTGAAAGTCAGGATTGGAGTGAGCTTTTGGAAAGGGGAGGGTTGGAATCTAATACTGCCCTCTGATTGGAGGAGAGTGCTGCTGCTGGCAAGCATGGGGCCAACAGGGTGGCACTTAGGTCATGAGGAGGCGGTGCACCTGCTGCAGCTGGTGCTGTGACAAGACAAGGCTGTGGGAACGCTCCTGGCCACGGGCACACGGGATCAACACCTTCCCCACCAGCACTGTGCCACTCTTACTTTCTTCTTTTGCCTGGATGGATGGATAGATAGATAGAGATAGAGAGAGAGAGAGCAAGAGAAAATGAGCCAAAGAGGGAAGGAGAAAAAAGAACGAAAGAATTAAAGAAAGAGTGTAAGAAGGACAGGACCTCTATGTGTGTGTATACATGTTCAGAGTTTCATTACTCACTTTGACAAAAGGAGATGATGGGAAGGTGGCAAAGTCGGTGGGCACACGAGCTCCTGGTTGCTGAGACACAACATGCTCTGCTACCTCACCCTTTGAGAAGAAGCGAAGGGCGAGAGAGAGAGAGAGAGAGAGAGAGAGAGAGAGAGAGAGAGAGAGAGAGAGAGAGAGATTAACAGGAATGAATGAGGAATCTTCCACTGTGTATAATTCCATGCATTCACATAATCTGATAGATTTTTCAAAATACGTGGTAAGTAACGGCCTTTTATTTCGTACCACTCTCAGTGTGTGTGTGAGTGTGTGCATCTGTGAATGTGTCTCAGTATGTGTTTGCTTTATATTTGTCAGCGTGTATTGGTGGCAGGTCTCACCTTGAGTTTGTCCAGAGCATCGCTGAGGGACTGCAGCCGAGCCGTCTGTTCCAGCAACTGGGCACTGGGACTGACTGTGACACACAAATACAAACAATGAAAATAGATATATAGCTATCCCAGGTCCAGCATCTGGTACATTGAACACTGTCATCAGCCAACTGTGCTTGGTGACTGACTGGCCCACAGTGGGAAAACGCCAACCCATACCACAAAGAATTGAATACTATTCCTTTAACACTTTTTCATAAATATCTATGGAATTTCTAGTTTTGACTTAAACTGACATTAGTGGGTGTAGTATTAAAGAAAAAAGACAAAAAGTAACAGACAATAATAATTTCAGCAATCCCTCTCCACACACACACACACACGCAATCCCTCTCTCCACACACACACACACACACACACACACACACACACACACACACACACACATACATCCATGTGCCTGTAATGTGTACGTTCTAGTGGCTCCCACCTGAGGTTTTGCCAGTGATGTCCACCACCTTGACCCCAGCGCTCATCTTGAGCAGGTTGCTCAGCAGCAGGTCAGTCTTGCGGTAGAGGGAGCCGGAGCCGGCGTCTGGTGGCACGCCCTCCTTGGGGACCCCCGCCATCTTGGGCACATTCAGTGGGGGCAGAGAGGCCAGCTGGGCACGCATCTTCTCCGCCTGAACACAGCAAACATATACAAACTGATGGGTAAAAGCAGCAAGCAAACACACACATTTTATGAACTTCAAGAAAGTTATAGGCCTATTCTGGCTCTGGCTGATTCAGGTAACCATATGAGTGTGTATCTTTAAATGGTTGCAGGTGTGTGTGTGTGTGTGTGTGTGTGTGCGTGCGTGCGTTTTAAAATGACTCCACAGTTATGTGTATGATTCCAATGATGTGTGTTCTGTGTGTGTGTGTGACTCCACAGTTATGCGTATGATTACAATGGTGTGTGTTCTCTAGTAGTGTGTGTTTTCAGACCTTGAGACGGTTGTTATCGTTCTTGAGGTGTTTGATAGCGAGCCTCTGGGCGTCGATCTGTTGCCTGAGGAGAGGGCTGTCCACCACCTGCAGTGCCCCTGCGCCTGCCACCATACTGGCAGCTACGCCGCCTAGACACACACACACACACACACACACACACACACACACACACACACACACAGTTCATTTTAACTGAGCAGAGTGTAGCAAAAAACTCCTTTACTCATTCAAGTACATCGCATAGATAATACATTCTTAACAGCACTGAGTTCCATTATTTAGGTCACAAACAGAAACATTAATAACAGACTCAAGTCTGGAGATGGATTGCTTCACTGTGTGTGTGTGTGTGTATGTGTGTGTGTGTGTATGCATGAATGCAGCATTTGACTTACTGGTTGCAGTTCCCGTGACGATGGAAGCGATGCCGGAAGCAGGGGGTGCCCGAAGCCCCTCGATGGTCATACGTGACTGGTTACCAAGGCGCTGCTTCAGCTCTGCCTTCTCCGACTCCAGCTGGTCGATGTCAGCCTGGAGGGCGTCCATGGTCTCCTCAAACTCCCTGAGAACACACACACACACACAAACAGCTCAAACACAAAGTTCCAGTACATGAAATAAAATGCTACATGCACTATTACACTACACTATTGTTTCTCTCAAAGTTCATACAGAATGCATGTATGGTTGTCTTTTCATCCTTTTCATTCATTCACTCACTCACTCATTCCATTTAGTTTCATCTTTTCATCCTTAGTTTCAGGAGGAATTAATTCAGTTTCACCTTGTTGGAGGTATAATTTTGCATGGAGTGTGTGTTTGTGCTTTTGAGTGTGTGTGTGTGTGTGTGTGCTCTTCTCCCGTACTTTTCCTTCTTCTTGAGCACAGCGAGGGTCTCGTCCAGACGGGTCTGGATCTTCTCCACGCGCTCATCGGCATCTTTGGTGGACGTGTCCAGCTTCTTCTCTAGCAGACTCAGACGCACACTGGCCTCGCTTAGCTCCTCGCCCTGAGGGTGAGGAGGAGAGATAGAGAGGGAGAGACAGAGACAGAGAGAGAGACAAACACAGATGGAGGTAGGGAGAAAGAGACACAGACAGACAGACAGACAAAGGAGGGGTGGAGGGGAGAAAGAAAAAGAGAGAGGGGATTTAGACCATGTGTGAATTTCATATGTTGGTGTGTTTTGTTGTTATATACATATCAACACATATGCACACATAAATTATCTGCTCTGCTTGTTTATGTATTTATGTTTGTGTATACAGTATGTGAGTGTGGATGTACCGTATGTGAGACCACACCTTGATCTTGAGGCTCTTCTTAAGCTCCTTGATGACAGTCTCTCTGTCCTCCAGCTTGAGTCCCAGACCCTCTGCGTCAGTCAGCTCAGCCCTTAGTGCAGCAGCACGGGCCTCCACCGGGGGAGTCTAGACACACACACACACACACACACACACACACACATACAGACAGGGTCACATGCTAATGCTAACATACCCATTCATAAACATCACATCACATGAAGCTAGCCTGACTGATCATGTACACATTAGCCTTAAGGCCAATATACAGGTTTACTGGTGTATGCTGTTTTCTCCATTCATAAAAAATCACATCAATGCTAATGAGCAAGTCTAAGTGGCAACATCCATGCAGCAAAATTATTACATTTACAACATATTTCCATTTAACAAATTACATGGATTTTAGCATAGCATGGGTTTACACACTTCCTTCTCTCTCTCTTTAAGAACATGTGCACGAGTGTTATCTCCTCAAACTCACCGGGCGCTGGGGCTTGTCGGAATCGTACTCTCCCTCCTGCATAGCGGTGGCCATCTTGTTCATGGTGGCGATGACGGCACTGCAAGACTGGCGCAGGCACTCGTGGGCATTCAGACCATGGGCACCATACACCTATAAACACAAACGGTACACCTTAGACATGCACATACGCAGACAAGCATCAATAAGGCATTGCCCATTAAAAGAACACTAGGCAACATTAATTTATCAGCTCCGTAGTCACTTTGATGATTAAATGGATCATTATGGGCTGAATGAAGGTGCTCTTGCCCGCCTCTAGAGTAGGTTCCATGGCTACTACACTTGCAGTAGCAAGTAAGTGAAATCGAAATTGCATTTATTGTCGGCTTGTCAGTCAACTTTACGCGCGAAAATGATCATTGCTGGTTCCTATGCTTTGGTTTGGTTTGCAAGTAAATTCACATGGATTGGTGAGAATGTGACATGTTGCTATTTTTTCAAAAAACATCAGTGACTATAGGGGGCCATAGATTAAAAAAAGAAAAAGTTTTGCCTGGTATGCCTTTAATACAGAGGCTTGAGCTGGAGCTCTGAGCAACTCTTAATAACACAGTAACGCAACACTTACAACAACTTATATAGTACAGTATGTAAGTGTACTCAGCTGGGTACATGTACTGCCATGAACTCTAGTCTTGTCTTTGTGTGCGTGTGTTCTGTACCTGCTCGACAGCTTTAAAAGCTTCGTCCTCCAGTTTGACGGCTAGCAGGCCCTCCTGTTCAGCGAGTGGCGCCACCATCTGGGCACCAGACGCCGCTACTTCCTGCAGCACAGCAACCACCCGTGTCAGGTTCTTCCTGCATTCAGCCAGCGTCTCCGACACCTGAGCACACACACACACACACACACACACACACACACACACACACACACACACACACACACACACACACACACACACACACACACACACACACACACATAAGTAAACACGAGTATGGACAAACATAAGTGCAAGTATATGTGGTCAAATGAGTGCATGCACACCCGTGGTTCTAAGACCTTTTCTGTCATTCACTTTAGAGGGTGAGGAATTTTCAAGGCCCACAAAAAAACACATTATTTTTGCACACTGAATCCATTCTCCTCCTATGGGCACAGGTGAGGCACGGCACGCTACCTGCTGAGGGAAGGCCAGTGCGGCGGGTATGCCGGGTGCGTCGGTGCCAGGCATCCTCCTGCGGATCTTCTTGCAGAACTGGCGGATGTCGCCGCAGGACGTGTCCAGATCCTTGAGCAGGACGCTCAGATCCGCCTTCTCCTGGCCGGCCTGAAGGAAGGCCCGCAGACGGCCCACTTCTGCCCCCATGCAGTCCAGAGCACTCTGGGTAAACTACGGTCAGAGGAAAACATGTGTGTGTTTGTTTATTTGGTTGTTTGTGAACCATCTGTCCTCTACATCCCCGACATCTACAGTGTATCAGTACGGTCCAACGATGCATTGGGTCCCTACATGCAGACTCTCCAAGCAAGGTGTTACCACTGCTAACACAAGACCACACTTTGTGTTTTAAAGAGCACTCATTACTAAAACTTAAACATATTCTAAGTAACTTCTGATATTCAGTATAATTACAAAGTCCCCAAAACGGCAAAAAAGTATCCTAAGTACACACAAAGTAGAGTTTATTCAGTTTACTAAAATGACCTATTCAATCACAATCAGATCAGAAGTAGAACTAGAAGTAGATAAAGAATTTCTTGCAAAATCAATGTAGTAACCGTGGTTAATAATGGGGAGATTATGGTATTCTCACTAGTACGACTACGCCTGTGTAATCAGACGCTGCGTGTTACCTTGATGTGATCGGCCAGTTGGGTTGTGCAGTCCTCGGGCTGCTCAGACAGGTGGATGCTGTACAGTTGCTATAAAGGGAAACAAGACTTTCATGAGACAACTGCTGCCATTGTGCCGCTGCTGTGACATGTTGAGGGTAAAGTAGACAAAGCCACGGCAGGAGCCTCCAATGTCCAAACGCACACTTGGTGAAAGAGGGGTGGAGTGAGTACAGAGCAAGCAGTGAGCACTTGCAAGTGTGTGAAGGACACATGCCTTGGTGAAGGACGTGTACTGTGTTTGTAGTATGCAGCATGATGTTTAAGTACTGGTGGTATATGATGGCCTTTGTGAGTATGTATGTAGCATATAGCAAGCTTATTTCAATTCAATGGCCTAATTTTGAGGTATGTTCATTATGAGGATACTAGTAATCGATGACCCTTGTGAGTTCAGAATAGTGTATTTAGTATGCAGTACGATGTTTAAGTAGAAGTTGTGCTAGTAATTGAGGGCATTTGAGATGGATGCGTATTGCATTATGGTGTTTAAGTACCTGGTAATATTTGATGGCCTTTGTGAGGGGTTCGACCTGCACGGTCTCGTCCAGCTGGTCCTTGTGCAGCAGGTCGATGAGGAAGTCCAGCGAGCGCTCGTGGACGCTCATCTCCGAGTAGAGAGTGCCAATGCGCTTATACACCTCCACACTGCACTGGCTCAGAGCCCTGGCAGAGCCCACGCGCATGCACACAGGGGGCAGGGAGAGAGAATGGGGAGACAGAAAGGGATTTTTCACTTCACTTCACTTTCACTATATTCTGTCAACCAGGCCTTTGCATGTTTGTGTCTGTGAGTAACATATTGCTTATATTTGGGCAGCAAAGCCTGAGTGACCAAACCAAAGTGAGTGGATCAGGCCACTGTGTGTGTGTGTGTGTGTGTGTGTGTGTGTGTGTGTGTGTGTGTGTGTGTGTGTGTGTGTGATACGTACTGCTCATATTTGTGCAGTGTAGCCTGCAGCAGGCTGAGGGAGTAGACCAGGCCCGAGGCGAAGCTGAGCTGCTCTCCAGCCGAGCCCCTGAGGCCGGACCGTTCCTCACTGCTTCCATTCAGATCAAACTTCTCCTGTGCCTGCTTGCTGATCAGCTCCGCCTGCGCGCGCACGCACGCACACGCACACGCACACACGCACACGCACACGCACACACACACGCACACGCACACGCACACACACACGCACACACACACGCACACACACACGCACACGCACACGCACACGCACACGCACACACACACGTCAGTTTCGCAACTCGGAGGAAAAGGCCTGTCAGTTTAACTACGAATGATGGCAAACAGCAAATTACTGGGTGTAGTGTTTACAACAAGGAGACAAATAGATCTGTTTGTACTGGAGTGGTGAGGGGTGGTGTCAGAATAACTCTGAGAATAAGAGAAGCTCACAGTACCATTTCATTTGAGAGTCTGATTGACACTAACACTGACACACACACCTTGCAGATGAGCCTGGGAATGAGCAGCAGAACCAGGATGCAGTCGTGGTCACCGCCGTGGCGTAGGAAGGAGTCGGGCATGAAGGACGTCAGCATGGACACCTGCCTATTGGCCTGGCCCACCTCCATCTTCCTCAGCTCCATCTCAATGGCCTGTGCACACACACGCACACACACAGGCACACACACAGGCACACACACACGCACAGAGAAAAGCATATTACAACGGTAATCCTCTTTACCGAGTATAGATGATCTTGTGTGATCTACAAAATTATAGAGGAGAGGAGAGGAGAGGAGAGGAGAGGACTAACCTTAGCGTAGGCTTTGGTCTCTGCAAACTTGATCTTAAAGTTAAAGAGTTCAGCAGGAGGCTGCTGGAGCTGCTCTGCAGTGGCATTCTGCTGATTGGTCAGCTCCTGATTCACATCCTGTTTACAGACACACACACACACACACACACACACACACAATGACAGACATAATGATGTGCTCATGATTATGTGACAATTTCCTTTTATATGTACAGTGTGTGTGTGTGTGTTTATTGTCCATACCTGCAGGTGGGTGGTGAGCTCGCGGTACTTGTTGATAGTCTGCTGGTAGTCGGCAACGGTCTCCTGGGCGGCCTCCACGCGCTTGTTAGCCTCTCGGACGCGGGCGCCGCTCAGGTCCAGCTGCTCCCGCAGCTCCAGCTCCGTCTCGCGGGCGTTCTCCTGCAGCTCATCATTCATCTCGTTGATTGCCTCCTGCGTAGGGAGACACGGCCAAAGGGCAAAGGTCAACACAGAGCCAGGGCTTAGGCAGATATGCTGCTTCCAATAATGTGCATTACAAACACATCCATGGGTGAGCAGAGATTGTGAAGAGGGCTGATTTCATCATCGTGTTAAGTTGGTAAATCTATGTTAAGTGTGTTCTTTAGCATTGTGAGCATGACTGTGTGTGTGTGTGTGTGTGTGTGTGTTTGAGAGCCTTAGTGTATCTGGACTTGTGGGTATGACTGCATCTCTGTTATGTGTAATGGGTGTGTCCATGTATGGCTCTGTCTTGTGGGTTTGTTTGTGTGTGTGTGTGTGTGTGTGTGTGTGTGTGTGACTCACCAGGTCACTGACGGTCTCCCTGAGCTCTCTGACCTTCTCCTCCAGGTCCAGATTCCTCTCAGTCAGAGTCTCCACCATCTCCTCTGCTCCCAGTGCAGCATCCACCTGGCACCAACATAAACACAAACAAACAAAGAGAAAACGCTGGAATAAACTTCATAAATACGTAACTACGAGTGAAACCAGATAATGAAAAATGTACAGATTTATCACACTGAAGAATCAAACCTCATATCCTTCATGGTAGTCCAACCTGGGGCTACTGCACAGGTATTGATTTTGTGTCCATTTGTTTAATTTATCTGTAAACAACGTATGTGTGTGTGTGTGTGTGTGTGTGTGTGTGTGTGTGAGTCCTGTTACCTGCTCCTTGAGCTCATCTATGGTGGCCTCAGCCTGCTTCATCTCCTCTACCAGTTTGTCCTTCTGCGTGCGCAGAGTCTCCAGCTCCGTGTTCTTCTTCTCCATCTGCTTCTGCAGCTTCACGTGCTCCTGCTTCTCAGAGGCAGACAGGTCACGCATCCTACACACACACACACGCACGCACACACGCACGCACACACATGCACGCACACGCACGCACACACACACGCACGCACACACACGCGCACGCACACGCGAGAGGAAGAGGAAGCAGAAGAGAGAGAGTAAGAGAAAAGAGCCAACACACCACACACAAACACACAGCTAATGACCTAATTCACTATACCAATCGTCAACTATCTCAGCCCCACTCTTCCCCTGTGATAGAAGCCCATATCGAGCCAGGTGAAGAGGAAGAGTAGTCGGGTGAAGAGGAAGAACAGCCAGGTGAAGAGGAAGAGTAGTCAGGTGAAGAGGAAGAACAGCCAGGTGAAGAGGAAGAGTAGTCCAGTTCCTCACCTGACCAGGGCGTCCTTCAGCCTGCTGTTCTGCTCCTCCAGCTGTTTGACATGGTAACTGGACGCAGCGCCATCCGAGCCTACGGGATGGGAGAACGGACATGTGCGCATGACACTGCTGATGCAGTAGGCAATACAAGCACATGAACAGGCCTATGGACAGAAGTGCAGGACAGGCCCACATTTTCTCGTCCTCAAGAAAAGAACAACACACTTTGTGAGTGTGTATTTGCTTGGCCATAATCATCTCACTTTACCATTGTCTTTCTACTGAGTCTAGTAGTCATTTGTGTGTGTGTGTGTGTGTGTGTGTGTGCGTAACCTTCTCAATGTCACACTAGAAGATCTCTGCCTCTTGGGTGTAAATGAGAGCATGCATATGTGTGTGTGTGTGTGTGTCTACCTTTCTCCTCAATCTCGTGTTTGAGGATCTCCAGGTCCATGGTGAGCTCCTCCACCTTCTCCTTGAGGCCGTCCACCTCTTGCTGCAGAGACTCGGCCCGCTCCTCGGCCATCTCCTTGTCCAGCGTGGCCATCTCAATGGCGTCTGCTGTGTCTGCCATCTCCTCCATGTAGCGATCTTTTGCCTCCAGGGCATCACGCGCTTCCTGTGAGTGAGAGTGAGAGACAGAGAGTGAGAGAGAGAGAGAGAGAGAGAGAGATGTTTAATAGTCAACTAATTTCTGCTTTGCATGATTACACCAATAAAACATTTTCATAACCTCAAACATGTAGAGACTGTCATAATAGGTCAATGTACAACTTGTGTATGTATACACGTCCTTAACCTTCTTGACTTCCCTGAGCTGTAAATGCATGGTGCTCTGCTACTCATGCATGTGTGTGTGTGTGTGTCTCTCTCCTCTACCTTCTTGGCCTCTTTGAGCTGTCTCTGCAGGTCATTCTGCTGCTCCTGCATCTTGTTCTTCCACTCCTGCAGCTGTTCCAGCTGGATCTTGTGCTTCTCCAGCTCCTTCAGCTTGGCCTTGTCCTCCTGACGCTTCAGCTTCAGCGTCTCCAGCTTCTCCTCCAGGTCCTTCACCTGGCCACGCAGGGCCTCCTCCTCCTGATGGGGGATGGGGACATGATGGAGGGAGAGAGAGAGAGAGAGAAAGAGAAAGATGGGGGGTGGAGGGGAGTGAAGAACACAGAGGATAGACAGAGGAAGTAGGGGAGGAGAGAGAGAAGAATCATGGGAGTGGTAAGAGAGAGACAAGAGAGGGAGTTGTAGGGAGGAGAAGAGAAGGAGAGACAGGGGAGAAGATAAAAGAAAGGAGGAGCTTACAACTTATTCTTGTACAACTTACTACTTACTCTTGTACCATGTGCAAAACACTCCCACATGCATGTGAAAAGACATACCCAACCACACACACATGCAAACACACACACACACACCCTCTGTAAGAGAACATGCTGTCCATCACCCTGTTAATTACAACTCAGATCAGTAATTTAGGAAAGCACTCTGTGAGACTGGTGACTGTCTTTAAGTATAGTGTACACTGCAGACCCCAGGTCAGTTTGTTCATGCAGATGGACTACATTACCCTACCTGCTTAGACAAAAGAGGCTCCCCCTGGTGGTTAAGATATCAATCAGTCATGATTAGGCTGGTGGCCAACAAGAGCAGGGATCTAAGTGAGTGTGTGTGCTTGAAGTGTAGTCATCAAAAATAACATCTGTGTGTGTGTGTGTTTGTGTATGTGTATTCTGTTTGTGGTGCATGTGTGTTTGTGTGTGCTATGTTTCTGTGTGTGTGTGCGTGAGGGTGTAAAGATGTTAAGTCATGTGTGCAAATCTGAGCTTGCGTATTAGTGTGAATAATGTTTGTTTTGTGTGTGTGTGTGTGTGTGTGTGTGTGTGTGTGCTTGGTATTGTTAGACAAACCTTGCTGGATGTGGCAGGAAGCAGAGCTCCTGCAGGTGTGCCAGCAGGAGTGGGCACCACTGGAGCTCCCAGTGCAGTCTGGGAAGGTGTGGGAGGCTCATTCTCCATTAGAGCTGAGGACCTCCGCGCAGCCTGGGACTGAGTTGGAGTCTGAGAGAGAGCGAGCAAGAGCAAGAGAGAGGGGAAAAAGACAGACAGAAAGAAAGGAAGAAAAAGAGAGAGAGAGCTATGAGTATTTATACTTGGACGAGACTGAATGATTGGTTTATGCTGTGTAGGTGTTTAACAATCGTCACTAGAGATTGTGCAGTCCAGCTTTAACTTTAGTGACACCTTAGGTGACTCCACTCATTTCAAATTCACAAACCTCATCTACACTATAGTGGCCCAGCAATGGCAAAATACCACTCTACCATTCACCCACCACGTGCAAGAGACTCAACATTGATGAGACACCTTCCCTTTAACGCCACGGTGAATCCTGGGAAGGGAGCATTACACAGTTTCCTTTAAAACTGAGCAAGGTACTTCATGACATGTCCAAACTCAATAGAACAATAGAATGTTAAACACTTAGTGTAGCTGCTCCCTTCAGGATAGTTTTGGTACGCTCTTGTGTGCTGAAGAGAAGCCCATTAAGGGAGGGGAAGGAGGGGTATCGGGACATACCATTATGAGGGAGGGGAGGGAGCTGGCTGCAGTTAGGCGGCCTGGAGTGGTCCACTGTTGTTTTATGACAGAGACTCTTTGTTAGTTCTCAACATGTCTATTTGTACTGCAAGTAGCTACCCCACCTTTTGTATACTTCTAATGTTACACTAGTTGTAGTGCAGAAGTTTTATATTAAAACCCAAACTTAAAAAAGCCTTTTGTTGTGTAGTAGGGTACTTGTGTGATTCTTTAAGGTTATCTTAAGTGCAAAAGGGAGTGCATGCATGCATTGAAGGGAAGGGGGTCGTCCATGCTACATTTCCCAGCCTGTATTGCAGCCGCACAATCGCTCACCTTGCTGTGCCGGACCGCTGACTGAGGAATGATGGGAAGTTTTTTTTTTCGGAAAGGAAAGGTGGAGAAATCACACAGGAAAACAGACAGACAGACAGGTAGATAGACAGAAAGGTATTTAGATAAGAGACAGACAGAAAGACAGGAAAAAGTTAGACGGGACAGCCACTCCCAGCAACAGCGGAGAGAGGGATACAGAGGCACACAGAGAGGGTTAGTAGTCCTGGCAAATGGCTAGGAAAAGCTGGGCACTCCTAATGCCATAGGAGGACATTACTGTGCACTATGAGGAACAGGTCAGGGTAGGGAACAGGGACTCTCAACATTCCTGTAGCTTCTCTTGTACATCAATTTCATTGATTGTTTCCCCTGTACTGGACAACACTAACAGGACAAGAAATATTCCAGTTTACATTTGACAACATTCACATGAAGGTGAAAAAAAATAAAGTGCTTATACAAAAAAATTAAAAAATACCGTCACACACACACTCACACACACGTGTGCCCAAAAATCCACCCATATGTCTGGAACTGTTGTACAACACAGTCACAGTCACCAACAAAGTGAAGGCTAGAACATCAAATGGAGCGAGCTTAACAAAAGTTATGGCATATGATGAAACCAAGACCTACTGGAACTTTGAAAAGCGGTTTTAAAGGATAGGTTTGTTTTTTTTGTTTGTATTCTGATTGTTCATGATGAAATACAGTGGTTAAGACTGTAATTTTGATGAATGCTTCTGTTCCTGAAAATTTCCATAAGATCTTTGCATCAGCATATCAGTGAACACATTACTGACCACTCTGTGAGTTTCACGTCTTTACAAAGGAAAGTTTAATGCATTTTAGGAAAGATTGCAGCAAAGCACAACCGAAAATTCTCAGAACAGAGGCATTCCTCAAAATTTCAATTTTAACCACTGTATTTAATCATAAACAATTGGAAAATAAGGCTAAGTGTAAAAACCGAACCTACACTTTAAAGAAACACAAAGCATTTTAAAAAGCACACAAATAAACCAAAAATTGCATCCATTCTGAACAAGTCAAACCAAGAAGAACGTGGACTTTAAAGGAATAACAAAAGTTAGAAGAGAGTGTGTGCATGAAATAGCTTGGCCAGAGAGGTGCAAACACACAGAGAGCGGTACCTTCCTAGCTGATGGGGTCTTTTGTCCACATTGGCAAGAGAAAATTAATGGGAGACACAAAAACACAGCACACACGTTAAGCTACACATCTTGGTCGAATTTCTAATGAGGGCTCCTCTGTTGGGCTTGGGTTAAGGGGTTAAATGAAAAGAAACAAGCATGTTTACCTGCTTGCCTACTTTTGGCGTCTCTGGTTCTGTTAAAAAAAAGCAGAAGACAGAAAAAACAATGATACCTTCTGTAAAAAAAAACACAGACCCCGATCAAGTAGCCATTCTATTCTGCTTAAGGCTGTTTCTTCAACATGTAATTATGTGCTCATGGCCAAAGTCAGTGCACCACACATTGTGGATTAGTGTCCAGTGTACATTTATCTCAAGTGGTAAACCACCATATAGGAGAGGTATGGACAAAACAAAGCTCTGCTATTATAAGGTTTAGGCTATCCGTGGCTGTTTGTTTGCATGGATGTATGGGCACAGGTTCTTACCTTTTTTGGGCACCTTGGCAATGCCAGACTCAGGGGTGTCTGGGGATGTGGCAGAACTTCCACCCTCATCCAGCATTTGGATCTGAGAGAAAGGGACAAAGGGAGGGAAGAGGGAGAGCGAGAGGGAGAGGGAGAGGTAGAGGGGGAGAGGGAGAGGATGGAAAAGAACCTCAGATTTAAATTTAAATTAAACAGTCCTGCACCTAAATCAAAGGTCCCTTTTCCAATGAGAACTGAAATCCAAAAAGAGCAATCTGGACTTTCGTTCATGCACACACTTACAAACATGTCCATGCAGGTGGTATGTTTACCTGGGACTGGCGCACAAAGATGCCATGGTTCTCCTCGCAGGTGAAGTAGCGCTTGCCCTGCACGGTGCCATCGTTCTTGCCCTTGGGCTCATCCAGGATGACGCCCACCCACTTGCCTGTGGCAAAGAGAGTGGCACCCACGTATGCCACTGTGCCACGCTCTCCCTTGCCAATGACCTCCACCCGTGAGCCCACCTTGGCCGGCTTGCCTCCCCCGTCTGAACTCATACTGCTGAGGAGACTGCTGCTGAGCTGGGGGGTGGGGGTGAGGGACAGAGGAGAGAGCAGAAAAAATGAGCATAAAGGTCAAAATGAGAAAATTATGCGAACACGCTAACATGTATTTCACAATGAATGTGCAATGTCCCTATCAAATAAACCAGGTCTTAGTAACAACTGGCGCATGCTGTTTCACTTTGCTACAGGTCGCTGAATTTCATCCCTTCTTGCCTGAAGGCAGCATTAAGGATCCTGTCTCGAAGGTGGTATGGCACACTACAAGTTCAACACCAGATGAAAAAGTAAAAGGGTCATTCTAGCTGGAATCATCAAATTTTGGAAAAGTTCCCCACCTGACCCCCTTTATGTGATGGGTAATATGCCCAATACATCATATACAAAATTTCAGATTGCTACTGTGCGCACCTTTTTCACAAAACATCTGTAAAAAAGTTCGTTTTTTTACCCCGTTTTGACATCACAGTCTGAGTGACCGTGTTCAGACTGAAAAATCTCCAGAACTAGTTGTGCCAGGTCCATGAAATTTTCTGGGCTAAGAGTCCTAGTCCAGAACTGCATGAATTACAACTCACAGCATTGTTACTGAATTTACACCTGAATGCTGGCCCTCTACTTTTTTTGAAACTATTACTTTAAGGGTTTTCAGATGTCCATAGAAACCTCAATTTTCAATGTATAAGCATAACACTTGATAAATGGTCTGATACATACCATGTCTTTCACATCCTTTGATATCAGACAGTAGAGTCTGATGGATGTTCAGGTCCAAAAATGGAAAAAAAACTCATTTACACCAATGTTCAGAAGAATATTTCCCATGAATGACACTAGGTGTCTAGACAAATCTGAGGGGGTCAGGTGGGGACCATTTGATGATTCTAGCTGGAATGACCCAAAAAGCACAAGCTGAGTTAAAGATGACTAGCCTGCCTAACAAGACATAAAAGTTCACTTTGTGAGTAGGTAGCCGACTGTTTTGTCATTTGCGGATATTTCTAGGATTGCATCAAAATGGATGCAAAATAGTGGTTCATTGGCTTATTTTCTGAAACACCGGCCTATTCATTAGCCAATCAGACTTGATGGGGATGGCTCCACATCCCACCTCACCGCTAATATTTAAAGTTGATAAATTAGCCTTTTCTCCAAAACAGAAGGTTTCCAGACCACAGCCCCTGGAAAACCTGAACTGGAAGCAGCAGGCCATCAGAGTGAGGCTGATGTGGATGTGGAGGTTGGGTGGGACAGGACTGGCAGATTGTCCTTTGTTCCTTTGCAACAGCTGTATCAACTGTTGGACAGTGTTTAGGCCTAGGCTACATGTTGCAAGCATATTGCAGATTTCAAGGTCTACATGCTGCACTCACACAGTAGTCACATCTTCCCATCATCTTTCCTGGCTTGACATAACGTTTTCAGAGACTTTTGGAACACTGTGTGATGACTATAATAAGCAAATGCAGTTCTGCAAAACTTGCTAATTTGCTGTCATTTCCAAAGGGGTCAGCATTTCTCTAGGGATCCAAAAGTATGAAAAAAAAACTTTGTGGAGGTCTGTGTCCTGGTCCTGGATTTCCACAAGCTAGACATTGAATCTCTCATATATGTTGATAACTAGGTTGATAGTGCCAAACCATACCAAGAGGGTGAGAGCATTTATGTTAATATCAACCATTCCATCAAGCCTCTTCTCTGGCTTCCCAGCTCCTGCTAGCTGATGATGGGTGACATATTCAGTCATGTGCCTTCTCAGAGAAGACCTCTTGGGCTGACACTTATAACAGTATCCACTGTGTCCAAGTAGGAAACCCTAGTCACGATGGTATTTCAGACCAACAAATAAAATTAAAGCTATCCATAGTAATCATGTCCTGCAGGCTGAATCACATGTCTCAACCGAGGGAAAGAGAGAGACGGTTAGGGAATAATTCTGCCTCATTTTCCCCAATCCAAGAGTAGAGTAGAGGATAGATTAAAGCCTAATATTACAAGAGGAATAATTTATCATTGACAGATGAAGACAGATGAATGACTGCCAATGAGTTATGGTATCTTGAGAGAAAAAAGACGCAGTGCAAAAGGACAATCTGGTGATGCTGGATGCATCATCACTGGAAACACTCATGTTTGTTCCACTTGCAACGTTCAGCTGTAGGGTCTCACTTCTGGACAAGCGGTTGGTGCAGTCATCAGCTTTTTGCTGCCATCAGCACAAGGAGGACAGACCGCTTAACGAGACCAAAAGGCGCTGGGCAGTCTACTTCCGCGGAGAACTTGTGAGAACCGAGGTGCTTCACCAAGAGAAAAACTGCACAAACCTCTACATAATGTTGCGGTCGCGGTGAGTTCTTGAAAAGAATCACTCTTCCTCATTTAATACCGGACATATTCTATGTAAATAACACTTCATGAAGGGTAACGTTATTATTGTAACGTACATGGATGCAATAATGACATGGGCATTGAGAATGAGAATGAATGTGAAGTGTAGTTTTTCGGTCTTAAAACTATTTTCTCCACATGCGAATCAAACATGCTGCTAGACCAAACAGGATTGTTATTCACTTGTATCTACCACTGTCCCACCGCAGATTAACACCGATACAAAGTTATTGCACTCACTCCCAAAAAAGAGGCAAAAAAGTTATTATGTGACACTTACCCTAGGGGTGTACGAGTGCCTTCTTGACATTGACATGTTACTTTGCCGTTTTACTCTAATAATATGGCACTATTTCCTTTCCAACCCTCGGTTTTAAGAAGCTCTACATAGAGGGAGGGGGCTTTTATGGTGATGATAATATCCACGTTTCTGACAAACGTTATGCCCATGGCAACGATACAATTCCACAGATGGAATCATCGGGGTAGCATTTCTTTTTTCAGTGTTCGTGCATCACTACAGCGATATTTGTAAATTATGATAGCTAGCTAATGTTAATCAAGCTAAAAGCAATAAACAAAACCTAAACGTTTAAGAACAGAAATGAATCTGACAGAGCATGTAAGGTAAGGATTTGCGCATACCTGCAAGGCTAACGCGACAATCACAGATTGCTATTACAAAAACTAGTAACTTGGCAATGTACACATTGTATTGTATCATTAGCTAAAAGACAACAATGTATCATACTTTAGCAACGCCACTGTTCCTGCTGAGTGTCATTATGCGAATAACATTGCCCAGGCGTATCCTAAGGAGTGTGCTCAACACGCTGAAGCTAGCATTTTAGCGCTATCCAATTACGACTTCGATACTAACGTTACGTTGCCTCAGCAGCTGGTGATATCGGTACAGGAGAGGCCCACAATAATCTAGCTAGCTAGCCGTTAGCGAACAATAACCGAATTATGATGGATTACAAGTTTCTGTCTAATAAGAACATTTCAGCGTCTCAAAACACTAAGCATGTATGAAAAATATATGCCAACATGCTCCCTGTCGACATAGCTAGGCGAAACGGCAATTTCTACAATGCGTTTGTCAGCAGGTTCCTTGTTTTTAGCATACCTAGCTAAACTGACACTTTGAGAACGTTGGGAATCCAAGGTAGCAACCAAGCTAGTTAACGATACACCTGAAAGATACCTTATATTACAGGGTACAGGGTACAAAGGAATCTCTTTTTGCATTACATGTTAGACCACCACAGCATTTCGTTTTCACGTTAGTTGTTGCCATGGACAGGTTTTTGTTTAGCTGTCGTAGGCTAACAAGCTAATCAATATTAATTTCACGTTAGCCATTATATAGAGCTAGCTGACATCACTTTTATTAAAATCATAATAATTGACTTGAGGTTACCTGCTAACAGAGTCTGGGGTCCTGTCCAACAGCGTTGCCCTGTACGAGTATGTTAACCCGTGTGTTTGATCTGCAAAAATCATACGCCCTTTTTAAGTCAAAAGACACAGCGCCCTGATGCAAACTGCCGTTTTGCCAACTTGACAAGCACCGGTAGCAATAACTTCCGGGTTATGACTGAAAGAAATCTGAAAACGTGAAGGATGGGCAATACCAAGCAATGCACTTGGACCTACCAACAGAGGGTAGCATTCGTCTTTTTGGAGTTTTTTTAAGACATTTTAATCGAGTAAGAAACTGTCAGGCGTTTCAAGTCAAATACCTACAAAAGTTAACATAATCAAGATGGCCGATCCAAATTCAAAACAGAATGCGAATCAGAAAAGGTACCCTTATTTAACTGTCTTTTTCAGTTTTCGGTAATCATATCTGCTTTTAAGAAAGTTTACAAGCCTGTGGGGACATAATGGTAGCCTATGATTTGCGATCAAAATGTTTCCAACATTCCATGCAGTTTAAGGCGGTGGCTGACTGATGACTTCAGAATGACCGTAATGAACATTACCCAGCATGACTAACGTTAGCTCTGATTGTAATACGTTTTGGGAATATTGTGTTGTTGAATATTTTACTGTCTATAGTGGAATATTAGTAACATCGAACCCGTTCAGTTAGCGTACTCAGCTAGCGGGGATGCTCGGACTAACTAACGTTAGTTTAATGACCAGCTTGGAGGTTCAATGTGTCCTTGAATTTACTGTAGCTTTCGGTCTCTGTCTCTGATAACTTTCTATCTGCTATTCTACAGTGCGAAAATTGCTGCCGGAGCAGTCGTTTGTGTGGAGAGTGAAATCAGGGGTGATGTGACAATAGGTGTGACTCAACTTTTTCGTATTGCCATAAGAACATTATTAATCTAGGCTATTCTATGAAAAAGAGTAGATTAAATGTGACTCATAGACGTCATCAACTTGTAGGTGCCAGGACTGTGGTTCATCCCAAGGCACGTATCATAGCAGAAGCAGGACCTATTGTCATTGGAGAGGGGAACTTGATTGAGGAGCAAGCCCTCATCATTAACAGGTGATTACAGCATTGAATTGTTGCAGTGGTTCTCAGTAGTTTTCACACTACACACTATGGTTCCACATTACATATTACTTGTGGCCCCCTCAGACTGTGCCATTTA
Organism: Tenualosa thibaudeaui; assembly: GCA_027481765.1. Taxonomy (NCBI): domain Eukaryota; kingdom Metazoa; phylum Chordata; class Actinopteri; order Clupeiformes; family Clupeidae; genus Tenualosa; species Tenualosa thibaudeaui. Next base: position 6,866,287 of record JAIFZK010000136.1, on the reverse strand, counting down.
GACCTATGTACGATTCTTTTGTATACATGATTTTGTTTTGAGTTCATGATCTTTACTGTCAATAATATCTGCACAACAAAATCCTTCTGTGGAGTTTCACTGAATTGTCTGTCCTTTACTGAGAAATGTCAAGCTAAGGCATGTTTATTTTACCAGCTATCCTGAAAACATTATGCCAGACTCTGAGGATGTGGAGCCAAAGACGATGACAATTGGAATTAATAATGTGTTTGAAGTTGGCTGTGGTATCCTTTTATAACATGTGACCAGTTCATCCTATTGTGATACACTGATTAAACCAGATACGGTGCTTTGCCGCCTGTTCCTATAACAAGAGTCTTTGATCGAACCTCACAGTCAGAATAATGACAAATCTTTAAGGCGACCTTAACCATTTGATTCAGTGTCTCAAGCCCTGAAAGTGGGAGATAACAATGTCATTGAATCCAAAGGTAAGACAAATGCTTCAACATAACCATCCTGAACAGGGCACCCCAGCCTATTCTGAAACTAATGATGATGATCATAACAGCCTTTGGAATAATGTTGCTGGGGAGTGTTTTGAGTATTGTTGTCCTGGCACATTCCCATTTATATTGGGCATCAGTTTGTCTCCCAGAGTACAAATCTTTGATCATTGATAAGACACACAGCAATTATTAGGGAGAGAAAGTGAATGGGTTAGTTATTAATTCTTCATAATGTTGTTATTAAGTTAAAGAAATGTTAAAAAACAACAACCTTTCATTGTAAGTAGTTATTTTTTAAGTTTTAATTTATAATTTTTTTTATAGTTAATCAATCAGTATTTACACTGTCATATGTCAATGTGGTAGATGATGTAAGTTGCTCAGAATAATTCCATCACTGTCATTATTCCGAATAACTGTCTATGGTGTTCTCCCTCAGCGGACGTGGGCAGGAACGTGATTCTCACCAGTGGCTGCATCATCGGTGCGTGTTGCCAGGTGAACACATGTGAGGTGATCCCGGAGAACACGGTTATCTGTGGGTCCGGCTGCATGCGGCGGGTCCAGACAGAGAGGCCACAGGTAGAGATGGGGTGACAGGGTCATGCCTGCAAGTGCGTGGGGGGGTTGGGAAGAGGGCTGTGTGTCAGTTAGCCCAAGTTATATTATTTTCCAACATGTTCATAACTACAGGGTACATTTTCTGTGTTGATTCACAGCCTCAGACCCTTCAGCTGGACTTCCTGATGAAGATCTTACCCAATTACCATCACCTGAAGAAGACAGTCAAGAGCTCAGCTACCCCAGCCAGGAGCTAGCTCAGTGGTACAGAATTGCAAACACCCTAGTCTAAGTAACTACATTACATGATGTAACTTGCACAGTAAAAATATATGTCACTGCATTCTGTTGATTGCTATTATCATTTGTGGTTGTTCATTTACTTTATTTTGTCTTTTGCTTTTTCTTGATGTCTTATATTAAATATTAAATACTTTTTGTCCCATTTTGAAGTTTCCTTGTTTGGATAATGTAGCTACACAGACGGAGTGCCAAACCAGTTGAGAGCAGGGTTAAAAAAAAAGAAGAAAAAAAAACCTCTCATAAGAAACTAGAGTGATCTCAATATTGTCCACTAGGTGGAGTTAGAGAAGCAGACTTAGTAACGGAGGGCAGGAGCTTAGTCCATGTTTGACAAAAAGCAACACTGACAGATTTTAAAAGGGCTGTGACTTCAACTGGGTTCTATCAATACACAAAATACAGTAACTGAATGAACTGAATTATTTCATATATTGTAATCTGATGTTTGTCTGTCCAATCCTCTTGTTGCCCCTACAGTACATGCCTTTTGCTTGAGGGTTCAAACAACTTACTGGTATCAGAAAGCTTAACGAAAACTAAAAGGATCTACTAACTTACTGAGGATCATAAGATGTGACTCCCTCTTGAGGATCTTGAAATGGCGACCCCCTGATCTGAGTGTCAAACCAAAGGCCACAGCCCTGTCCAATGAGAATTAAGGTTTTCTGACAGGTGACCTTTGCCTACCAGTACAGTCCCTCAGAAGTACGAGGGGTGACCTATAGAATACAGAAGCCCCACCTGGGTTTCGACAGAAATAATTAACGTCAACATGACGACTGAAGAGGAACATTATACCACAACTCAATATTGTTTATGAGGGTAACCAAACACTAAGGTCATAGGCTGCACTTCAGGTGGAGCCACAGCACAGTGAAACATACAGATAAAATACAGCAGTAAGCATATTCACAAAGGGTGCTTTGTTAGTGAGCTTGTTTTCAGTCATTTTGATCCTTTGGTTGGCCTTTCAGGCTACTAGTAGCATATGCACTGTGAAGAAAGACATATTTACAGATTCGGGTAGTTATACCTACTGAGAATGACTGTTGTATCTGTGTCATATGCCGAATGTTGATTGACCGCTGTGGAAAAACCTATACCTATAGCTAAACAAACATCTTTCACCTAGCACCTGTCGTGTGCTTTTCCAAAAGAGTTACTTCTGGAAACATTGAATCAACCACTGCAAGATTAATACAGAGATTTAAGCATGTAGCCTACAGTAATTCCATGAGTGCCTGCTTTGTCCTATAATGTCAATTTCAGCACATCCCAAAATGGCTAACAGACAGGTCTCTAGGCCTAAAAGAATAACCATTGTTCTATTGTGTATGTCCAAACAATATTTAAATAAGATAAAGGGGAAGCTGTGTAATGAGACAAGTATGCAAAGTGATTTACAGGTGAGCCAGTACCTTGTGAATCCATATCATATATGTTAATGATGAAATGATTATTATACAATGAACCTTTGTCTTAGCTCACTGACCCTGGAAAAGATCTAGCACAAAAGAAAATCTCTAGGTGCGTTTATGTTAACATAACTATCTATGGTATTGAGTCTGAATATTAGTGTTTAGGTATCAGCTGCCTGTATGTGTGTGTGTGGTGTATGTGTTAAACAGATAGACAAGTAGGTCGGGTATGATCTACATGGAATGTGGGCTAATTAGTTTTCTGTCCTGGTCCACACTCTGATTCCAGCTCTGCAGGTGGAGATCCATCGGCAGTCAGCTCAGGGGCCATGCAGGTTTCTGCCTCTGTGTCAAGTGTCAAATAACTTTGTGTTGTTTCCGCTCTCATTGGGTAGGTGAAAGGGAGACATGACTCTCCAGCCAAGTGTGTATGCTCTAATGTGTATTTGGTTTGAGGAGAGTGATCCGTGATCAGAGACGAAGCATGGTTGATGGTCGGTCGGTTCTAATAAATGTCAATTTATATTATGGGGCCAAGTTGGATGAACATGCCAAAGCCTATCGATGATGCTTAAATCAGCGTTATGACTGCTGTTTAAAAATAGCATTGGAACTGTTCACTATGCATTGGTAGATTTAACAAGTTAACATGGTCTTCTCTCTGAGTTTCCTCTCTGACAGTTATGCATGTACATGAACATGCAAACACTTCCCATTTACAGGTCAATAAGATAGATAGATAGATAGATAGATAGATAGATAGATAGATAGATTGATATAGATTATACACTGTAGAGGTACATGCAATTCAAAATGTTGGTTCTTTCAATAAGCTGTATACCTGCACAAGAGAAATAAGAACTAACTTATGTTCGCTCTTATGCTGAGTGTTTTGCTCTTTTATAGCCTTTCAAGTTTTAAGTGAAGCCCGGAGAGTCAAAAAGGAATTCAAAATGGATATTATAACCAAATTGGTTACCAGTGTGCTTATTTCTTTAGGGAAAGGGCCACAGGGTCAAATTTTGAGAGTCCAACTCAATGACCCATTTAAACCTAAAGCAGACCATTTGTATGCGTGGACTGCAGCAACTTGTGTCACCAGCGGAGCCTAGATTAGGAAAGCACTGCTCAGAGGTAATCACCAGCAATATCCGCCCTGAGCAGCACAAGCACTGCTACAGGCATGAGGCGTGTTTTTTTAAGTGTTAGTCATTGATGATGGTGCTGGAAACAGTTGGGGAGCGAGGATGTGTGTGTGTCTCAAGCATATGTGTGTGTATCTTGGGCCTTGTATATGTAGCTGTGTTTGTGTGTGTGTGTGCGTGCATGCGTGAGTGAGTGTGTTTGTAAGGTTTCAAGCATATGTGTGTGTGTGTGTGTGTATCTGGGGGCATGTGTAGATGTAGCTGTGTGTGTGTGTGTGCCTGTGAGTGTGTTTGTGAGGTTTCAAGCGTGTGTATCTAGGGGCTTGTGTGAATGTAGCTGTGTGTGTGTTCGTGTGAGTGTGTTTGTGAGGTTTCAAGCATGTGTGTGTGTGTGTATCTGGGTGCCTATGTGAATGTAGCTGTGTGTGTGTGTGTGCATGTGAGTGTGTTTGTGAGGTTTCAAGCGTGTGTGTATCTGGGGGCTTGTGTGAATGTAGCTGTGTGTGTGTGTGTGTGTGTTTGTGAGGTTTCAAGCATGTGTGTGTGTGCACATCTGGGTGCCTGTGTGAATGTAGCTGCATGTGTGAGTGTTTGTGAGGTTTCAAGCGTGTGTGTGTGTGTGTATCTGTGGGCTTGTGTGGATGGTAGCTGCGCGTCTTTGTGTGTGTGTGTGTGTGTGTCAGACATAAGGGTGTGGGGTTGGAGGGCTTCCTTGCTCCTTGCCTCTGGCTCCAGGCCTCCGCGGAGAGCAGCTCACTTCCTGACGGGTCTCTCACAAAGACCGGAGACCCATTGTTTAGAGCCGGGGTTGCACTCCAACAGGAACCTACCACCGGTGGCAGGGACAGGCGGGTCGGATGACAAAGAAAAGCTCCTCTCCTCACCTCTCTCTTGAAACCACTGTTTCAGTCTAGAACTGGTTAAATGTGCTCCTAAATAAGCAAACAACAAGTCCGTTGGCATTCCTGTTTTGCACCATGACCAGTACAGTCCTCTATTGCGTACATACGACTCACTGGTTTACTGTCTTTTATTATTGTTACTGACCAGAAACAACGGTTGTGTGGTCATACCAGCAGAATAGAAGTACCATAAGGAAATCCCTCACAAATCCCATCTTGGCAGAGGATGAAAGCAGCTTGATGGGAGAAAATACTCCTTTCTGTGCCTTTATTCGGTACTCTAGGGGCACGCAGAGCCCAGAGAGGTCATGGTTTTATAGGGTTCTGCATACCATTTGAGTTTCGCATCAAAACCTCAAACGGCACATTAGAGCTACTATGATAACAGTTGTGCTATAACATTGGGCTCTGATAAACAAGGCTTTCCCATATTTGGATTGTTTTGGTTTCACCAACCCAACTCCACACACGCACATGCATACACACAACTCTGCCTCTTTCTCTTTCTCTCACTATCACACAACAGAAGGGGGAACTCCTCTCTTCATCTCAGTTTCCCAATCCAATCAGGAATTCAGGCCAACACATATGAAGGATTTCAACATAGGACAACTAAGTAATGCTAAATTGTACACACATATTATATTATATTTCACATAGCCTAAAAGAATATCTCAGTATTTATCAAGAATTCAGACCAGAAGATATGAAGGGTTTCAAATGCTAATGTGAGAACTAATGCCAAATTGTACAGTCCTATAGTCCTGTAAACCAGACAGTGCATTTCAATACAGATCAAGTATCTGGAGCTGACCTATGCACAGTGTGACATTTGACTTGCACTGGATTTGCACTGCATTTAGGACTGACCTCAGATCGGTCGACTGTGAGGCTGGGAGTGCCATTGCTTGATAAACACTGGTGCTAAACAGCCTGTATCTATCTGGTCCATGCCCTGTCAGAGGCAGCTGAGACACATCACTTGCACTCCTCTGCTCTCATGCTCTCTTATCCTTCTTTTCTTTCCCTGCCCCTCCTCCTCAGCCTCCTCTCGCCACAGAGGAATGGTGTTGGGTGTAGATATGAGAGTGTGGGGGATGGGCCGGTGGGGGGTGGGTGAGTACAGTGGGGCATCCTAATGTCTCCATCTCTCTTTCTCACCCACCCTCTCTCTTTCTCTTTCTCTCTCTCCCCCACTCCCTCACTTACTCACAGATGCGTACTGTACACCCTGATAAGTGTTTCATTTGCCTATTTTCTTTTAAAACTCTGCATTTATCTTTCACATCAGTTCCACTATATCCCATTGTCAGTGGCCAAACAATATTACTGTATGGACAAGCATTACTCAATTGCTTTTGGGTTGCACCTTGTTATACTGAACATGATGCAAGACAATATGCCTGCAAAATGAACCACATGGCTGTCAGAGAACTGAATTGTTATCATTAAAGAAAGGAAGGTCTAAAAATCATCTCATTGACAGGGGTGCCTTCCTCTAACCTTCCTGTCTTCTCTCCCAGAAATAGCTTGGGAAACGCCCTCCTATCAAAAGATGCCAGGCTATGACACCTTATTTATTACTGTTGAAGCTTAAGGACATTTAGTTCTATAGTTCTGTCTAGACTAGAGGATGTTTCTATGTCCATGAAAGGAAAGGTTTTCATGGGCAATCCAATTAGACAAGTCACTGGATGAATCCCTGGCTGGTGCTAAAAAAGTTGTGGGTGTGGGTGGCTCCCACATCCAAAAATCCATGTTCCGGCCTACATGTGGTGCCCTTGAATGACCATAGCTGTGGTCAAGTTTCTATTATTTACAAATTAATTGTGAAGAACTCCAAAGAGTCTTCACACATCTTCTAATAACAAGAGATTGAAGTGGTCCAGCGACTTGGGCACAGAAATCACTGAAGCAAAATGGAGGACGGTGTGTCATACAGCACAGACTCAAACTATTAATATCAGATTCAAGCTTCTACAGTATAAATGGGTTATGTGCACTTATAACCCGGAGAAATGGAATGCTGATTTCTGATTGGCTGGCAGGGTGTCCCTTAATTCCGCATACTATGAAGTAGATCTGGTGAAAAAGTAATTACCGTTCTATATCAATTCTCTTTTGAATGATAACTATAACAACCATAGTAAACAACAGTCGGACTTGTCAGTAACAATGAAATAAACTGTTATTAGCTATAACCACAGCTGAAAAGAGTAAAGTAGTCAGTAATCAGCTGACCAGGTTTCTTTATAACTGAGCTGCAAGCTTTTCTGTTTTAAATCGACGGTTATTCCTTACACGCATGAGTTGCATCCGGGCGATAGGCAGGATAACGGCCTTCGAGGTATGTTGTTACATGGAATTAATGAACTTGGCGGCCTTCGGCGTCGTGAAGTTATTCGCCTCCGCCTCATTCATTAATTCCGTATAACAGCACACCTCGTCGCTTACATCCCTTACATATATTATTATGGCACCGCATTCCGAATTTTGGAAAAAGATCATAGAATGCGTGTCTGACATTAGCTCTATTGGGCAGCCTATCTGCCCTAAAAAACTTCATCCAGCAGACCTAAGACTGTTAGGTGTATATAAAAAGATAATCACTATGTGCCCACTACAAGCCAAACATTATATAGATATTTCATGGAAGTTTCTATAGAACTGTGGTTCAAGAGCCTTTCCAGTGACTTAGCCATGGAAAAACCAACCTATACTAACAAGGGGAAGCTACAGTTTCTATTAGAGTATTGGTGCAATTTACAGACTACTTAGAAAGTCATCATCCGGGTATGATTGAAGACGCATGGTGGTTTGTGTTTGTTTGATTGATTGTTGTATGGTGATGTGTGTTTGTAAGTTTGGAAACCCCAAAAACTATTGTGTGAGATCCCAGCGAGCTCATGGCTCCAACGATATATGCATGCACACACACACACGCGCGCGCGCAGGACAATGAAAGTAATTAACGTAATAGATTATTGGATTTGGCATGAGTATAGTGGCATGATGTATCATTTGTAAAGCCATGACCTGTCATCCTTCTCAATAGCACCTGATCTTTCATTTCCATAGCTTCGGCATTTTAAAACATGCTTCACTCCAGTATTTGCATTGTAACCAAGACGATAAGATGACAACCGAGGGTGCTGTTTCACACGTTTAGACTTGGCTACTTATTACTGTGTAGTTTGTCATTAAAGTCTTTTAAACACTAACCTTGTGGCAACACGTCCAGTGCCTTGCCAGTTCATCTCAAACTATTATTTTAATCTATAGTTTAGCCTATTTTACTTGAGTCGGAGATTAACGGGATGCAGCTTCTTAATCCTGTCAAGAAAATGTGGCCTTCACCTCGCCCAACTAAATGGGAAATTCTGTTTACAGGATTTTGGTTTCAGAGCTCGTTTTGTGAATGTAGACCATCTATAAATTAACCCTTTTCTAATACGTTCGTAAGCTAGGCTACTTAGCTTGCAACATTTTCAAGTTCCCACTACAATAGAGCGCTGCCTATCTCACGCCCCATAATGACCAACCCACCAATGATGCGGAGAACTTTCCCCGTCAGTTGCAGCCACGAGTAAAGCTCACAGAATTCCATACCTTCCGACCACACGGGACACACACAGTGCCAGGAGAGAGCGAGCTGGAACCGATGTGTGAAGCTACAGCATCGTGTACACATTCACCAATGTGGACGTTCTCTCGTTTTTAGTCTATTTCCGATTGTCCGTCTTATTGATTTATCATCGATGCTGGTTGAGTGAATTCACTAGTTTTGGGGATTGCGCTCTGACGGCTAGTTCATTGTCTCCTGGTGCTCTCCATCCAACGGACGCACAACGACAAGGGCTGGTTTGGATAAGCAATAGTTTGAAGATGAATACCAAACCAGAAAAGGAGAACGAACTGAATCACGAGTACACAAACCACGAGGAGGAGGTAACAACATCTCTTGTGATATTCAACCTAAATCCAGCATCGCCTTGGTTAGGGAAAACTTGAGTGGAATGAAATGGAATGCAAATTATTTTTAATTATACCCAAATTTGGTGAAAACACACCATTAAACAACCAGTTAGGTGTTTTCAAGTATCTGCGGCTCTCGTGAAAATAAAAGTGCTCATTTTGCTTTTGACCTGCACGTGTGAAATTTTATTTTCCGAAACATTGAGCATGATTTTCTTTTTCTTAATTCTAAAGTAATTCACGCATCCTAACACCCACAGGTAATTTAGCATTTTCAACGTTTTCTAAGTCGGACATAGCGTACCCAAAGGTTGGGCTACCTCCTGTGTAACGTGCGCCGTAACTTATTGTGCTAGACAAGAATGCGTAAACTTCACTTGAGTCACGGGAAGGATCAAAAGGGATTCATGTTTGCTATCCCAACAGTCAGGCTTCCTGCAAAAGTTAGGATGTTTGAATTCCAACAGAACAGAAATTCTGTGAAGAGATATACATTCCCTCCACTCTCATTTCAGATAAGACTAATTTGGGAAATGGCACGAATGTTGCGAGTTCTCTTATCCCATGTAAAATAGGCGAGAACGGTTGTGCAATGAAATAAGTTTTGCTGAATTTCCTCATTTGACGTGTTAGTCATTAACTTTGGCCAAGAGAGCTCTATGTCTGACACACAGATCTCCACTATTGAATTACCGGGGACCATAGACTTGTAAGCACACGATTCAGATGACATCAGCTATTTCTTTTGGATCAGCAGCTGTTTTGTGGAGTCACTTGTGAATGAATACCCAGGCGATTTCCTTCCCTTGCTCGTGATGGAAAAATGAAGCTCTTCCCCTCTGAAAAATACTTATTCTTTCCTCACCTTTTCACACACAAACGCACACACACACACACACACACACAGACAGACAGACACACACACACACACACACAGAGAGAAAGAAAGATTGTGAAATGATATGTTAAACTCTGATATCTGTTATATGTTAAACTCATTGTTGATTACTCAGAGAATTTTCTGGAAATTTTCTTGACTTCCATGGATCACTAATTCACGAATACACACACACACACACTCACTCATACATGTCCACACACACACACACACACACAGAGAAAGAGAGATTGGAAATGATACGTAGATAGTGTTAAACTCATTGTTGATTACACAGAGACACACAGACACACACACACAGGTTCATCTGATATGTTTTTTTCTCACTGGAAACTGTGTGTGTGTGTTTGTGTGTGATAGAAAATGATGTTGCAGACTATAACAGTAACTGTTATATTTATAATTATTAAAAATATTGTTTGTTGTTTTTTGTTGTTGTTTGGAATTGGATTTAAATACAAGTATTTGAGTGTTTTACCTTAGTATCTACATGCGTGTAGTACCTACAAGCTTGAAGCATTTCGTAAAATAATTTGTATGTCTGTGTTTGTGTGTGGGAGTGTACACAGAGTGGTGTTGGGGTGGCCCATAATCTGGGCAGAGTGGAGCATGAGTCCCCTCCCTAGCCCCTCAGATGGTGGAGTTTATTTTTAAAACTGCCAAGGGAATTGCCATCTTATCTTGCCCATTTGTCAGGCATTCGACAAGAGGCATTTGAAAAGACAACAAGGCTTAAAGTCAAAAACGTCTGGTGGACCAACAGAATGCAAGAGTGGAAGGCAGGATGAGGGCGACATGGTGTGTGTGTATGTGTGTGTGTGTTGGGGGGGTTATGTGTTATGTATTGTACGTGTGTGTGTGTTGTATAGTTGTGTTGATGCATATTGTATGTTTGTGTAAGTGCTGTGTAAGTCTTCTGTGTGGGCACATTTCTACCCTTTCTCCCTGTGGTGTGTGTGTTTGTGTGTGTGTGTGTGTGTTTGAGAAAGAGGGAGAGAAAATGTCTGTTTACATTTCAGGAAGTCTTCAAAAGTGTTTTCTAAGTGTGGGTGTGTACCAAGCTTGGAATTACAAGGAACTGGTTGAGGCCAATGAGGCAGTCAAATGATCAGACTTTCATAAGACACTAATAGACTTAGCTGACCAGATGGGAGGCAAACATACAAAAACTCACTAGTTAGCTATCAAGTTTACTGTTTGTCATTGGTCTTGACTATCTGTGGGCTCTCTTTCTCTCTCCTCTTTTTCTCTCTTTTCTTTCCCTCTCATTCTCTCTCTATGCATTTCTGCAGGCCCTTGCTATTGAACATTCCACATCTCTCATTATAATAAACACATTCTATTGCTTTTCCTCCCTACACACACACATGCAAACACACGCACACACACACCACACGCTCACAGTCAGTCACAGTACTTTCTGTCTAACCTCATCGTTTACAACAACAAGAGAGTGAGCATGACCCAAGAAACAAAAGCCCCATTTATGGTCATGAAGCCCATAAAACAGACACAAGGGGTAAAGACAGAAGGAGAGAGGGGAGAGAGAGAGTAAGGGAGAGAGAACAGGCGCCAGAATGAAAAGAGATAAAGTAGGAGCTGCAGAGAGAAAGAGTAGGGTTCCTAAGAGTGAGAGAGAGACAGAAGAGGAACCGCATGCAGTGAAGAGAGGAGTGGAAGGAGAGAGTAATCAGAAAAAGACAAGATTAGGAGACACAAATTTTAGATAGGCAGATGAAAGAGAGAGATGGTACAGAGCACATGAAGAAGAGATAGAATAAAAAAAGAGGAGGAGGATTGTGATAGAGGCAGAGAAAGGAGAAAGAGAGATCATATGATGAGGAATGAAGAAGATGATAGAAAGAGAGATGAAGAGTGAACGCTGAAGAGAGAAGAAAAAGAAAAGAATAGGGTAAGACAAACAAGACGAGACATAAAGAGATGAAAGGAAAGAGACAGAACTCAGCCTCCCAAGCACTCAGCTGACTGCTCAGGCCTCTGGCCAGGGTCAGGTGCTGGGGAGCATGTCGGCAGGACAAAGTACAGCACACACACACACACACTCATTCACACACATAACACCCCCCCCCCAACATACTCACACACACTGACACACACACACACGCGCATGCCTGCTCACCACATGACATGACTATGGATGTCATGGTTTGGTGTTAATGAGTGACATATAGTTATTTAACAATGTTTTTATAAAAAATACTGCTTGTACTCGTACACATTATTATTTTTAATTTTAAGTTCCTTGTCTTGGCTTATTTCATTATTTTTGTTACAGCTATGAAAAGGTTTTGGTATCTATTGAATGTTTGATTATTGATTATTGGAAGTCAGATGTGTAGGCAGGCATATTATTGTATCAAAATGATCTTATTTGGTATCTTGATAGCACTAGCATATTTGATTGATGATGACATTTTTGTTTCACCTCTATGCTTTTAGTGGAGAGCAAAGAGAGTGGGGATCAAACAGAGGCACGCTGAGGCTTTCTGGAGCTCAAAGCCGCTGTCTGAGGTCACTTTTGATCATAAGATTTTAAAATGAGGCCTGGGTTTTTGCCCCCTCTCTGTCACAGGACTGATGTAAGAATATGAAGTCGGCAAGTCGACCATAACACCGGCCCGTTTGTGCCAAAACACGTTGCCCGAATGCCTGTCATAAGGTATTGATCAGAAATGACTGAGTAGTAATGAAATGTAATGCCAGTCAAAGCTTACAGGGGAGGATATAAATGTTTGAGAAGCACCTGCAGACTAGCGCATTCGGTCATGTATTTAAACTTGTATTGTTTTATGTCTCATGGATCTTTATTGTGTTGGTTGTAAGTTTTAGCACTAATGATATCCTTGTGAGCTATTTGTCTCACAGCTGTTCTGGAAATGTCACTTTGAATCTTTTTGTACTGTGAAATCTTGGTTGTAGTGTGTTTGAATGTGGTGTGTGGTGTGAGTGTGGTCTGTAGGAGTAGTGTGTGTGTATGCTGTATTGTGTGTGTGTGTGTGTGTGTGTGTGTGTGTTTGTTTGTTAACATGGTGATGCCCTTGATCATTGATGTTCAAGAGCAGCTGCCTGTATTCTTTCTTGATGCTTGTCATGACTTAAGGCAATGTTAAATGATTTTTCACACCCTGTCATTAAGTGTGTGTTAAAAAGGGCCACTGTTTGACTGTAACAGCATGACATTTATCTTCATTTGGACAGAAAAAGAGGGAGAGAGAGAAAGACAGAGTCTGGGCAGTTCGCAGGTCTGAAATTAGATTTAGGGAAAGAGGAAAATTGGACAATGGGATCTGTGAGACCTTTAGTCTTACTAACAGCTAACAACAGTCACTGGAAGAGAAGAGAAGGAGATGCACAGAAGAAACCATTTGAAGTGGCTATATGTTAATCTTGAATCTTATTTATCTGAAGCTGTCATGAAGGACCTATTATATTGCAGTGCCTCAAGAGATGCTTTGCATTACAGTAATATGCCTACTGAGGTGCTGGGGCTAGCCTGTTAGAATGCTAGTATTTGTGGGCAACATTTAGCATGAACATGTCTATCTGTTTGTGTTTTGGTTTGAAATCTTAAGTCAACACATACAGTTAACATAAATAACTTTACTATAATGTTGCTTGAATGTTAGTCCTCTTTTTGTAAGTCAGCGCTTGCTAAATGCATAGTTCTAAAGATAAATGTGAATAACTAGATGCCATGGTGTCTGTCTGACCTGCAAGTGCAGTATCTTCCTGGGCTTGGCACTACCCCAACCCTACACCCAAACCCCATGGTATACCCTCACCTACCCCTTAGTAACAAGACAGGAGCCAAACTGATTATGATTTGGTTGAGTGATGAAGGGGGATCTTGAAATTTCAGATCACTAAGATTAACAGTGACATGATTGATGCATTATGACCTGACAGTGTTTAAAAGCCAATCCCATAGCAGTCATTCGATTTGACTGACTGACAGAGGGATGGAGAATGGTTGTTATTATTATGAGGGCATCACCTGTGAGCTTCAGTGGCCCGTGCACTGTAAGTCTTACTTCAGTGGGCCAGTGCACTGTAAGTCTTACTTCAGCTGCTTTTTCTAGGTCATGGTTAAGATGTAAGATAGGCCTCTCTCCTTCCCCTACGAAACAGCCCTGTCTCCAGGCGATGGCCCCAGTCAAAGTCAAAATATTAAATATTTGCTGTCTCCAGGGAAAGAGGCCGTTAAAGAACAATGGTACACACGACTTCGAAAGGTCTTCCCTGCTCAAAGAGCAGAGGCCACAATGTGAAAAGCTCAGACATTTCCTTCAAGTTGACTTTTCTGTCTCTGAGTAGTCAGTTTCATGAGGTGAAATCTTTAAGACTTTAAGTTTCCCCTACAGTCCAGACAATAGGCTCCTTTAAGCACCCTAGTATTGTTCGTGAGGATCTGATCTGAATTTGTATGCTATATGTGCAATTGGAGCCTGGCATAGAAAGATTTTTTATTCTTTTTTTCTTTTCTTCCCCCCCATCTCATTATGTGGAGAAATGCTGTCAACGCTTCTCACTCCATATATGCTGCACTCTTGCGGCAGTAGCGTCCTTGCAACTCTGCAGTGCTTCAAAGAGATGTGTGTGTGTGCATGTGTGTCTGTGTGTGTGTGTGTGTGTGTGTGCGGTGGGGTTGGTAGTGCATTAAGACCCTTCTGTCATTGCTGGATAGTGGGAGTGTATCCCCAACTCCTGCTACTCAACTGTGAGGAGATTGGTGTGTGGTGTGTGTGTGCAATTTGTGTATACCTGTGTGTGTATGTGTGTGTCTGTTTTGTGTTTTTTTTGTGTGTCAGTGTGTGTGTCTATTTGTGTGGTTTGTGTATGCGTGTGTGTGTATGTGTGTTTGTGTGTGTGTAAGGGAGTTAACAGAGATGAGATATGAGGGCCCCGAGTTTTCTTTGACGTGTGGCGAGGCTTGTCCACCAAGCACCATGTTGCTAGGCACCTGTGTTTATTTCCGCCGAGGTTTGGCAATCCATCTTCTGCAGGGTGTCGAGTTGCATCCACTGACCGATGATCTTGTGTGTATCAGCTGTCCTCCTACCACCTACTGTCCGCAATTTCAGACAATCTCAGCAATTATTAGCAACTGTTGACTGATATCAGAGGGCAGCTTTTAAAACACAATGAAAGACCTTAATGACTTCAGCTGCAAATGAATTAATTGGTCACTGAGTCAGTTGTAATCTCTCATAGTTAAGGGGGCTTTTATGATGAAGTTTTATCTCCCTATCAGTCTTGCTTGGAGATAATTCTGATAATAGAGTTGAGTTAAGAAGATAATGATGTGTGCTAATTATGTAGTTAAATCATTTAACTCAGTGGCTAAACACCAGGCCGCTCAAGCTCCGACAGGAAGCTCGTGCTGGTTCCCTCTGAGTGCATCCCACGCACAGTGACTGCTGAGGTCACCACACTTGCCCAACTCTCTGGAAATGCCTGCCATTGGGAAATGTATCCTCTCCTGTGTGTGTGTGTGTGTGTGTGAGAGAGAGAGAGAGAGAGAAGTGAAAAGAGACAGAGAGATGGAAAATAAATGGGACAAAATCGCCAAAGCATTATATGTTTGTCTAATCTCTAGCTAATTCAGGATGTCTCAGTGTAAACTGCATTGTAACGCAGCTCCCCTCCCCTTCCTGTCTCCCAGGTCAGGACGTTATTTGTCAGTGGCCTACCTCTGGATATCAAGCCAAGGGAGCTCTACCTCCTCTTCAGACCATTCAAGGTACAGTATGCCACTAGCTACCTCCAGCCCATTGTCTCCCTAGAGTTATCACAAATAGGATGGCCTGGTTAAATCTGGACACAGTGCTAGCAAATTCAGAATTTTCTCTGCTGGTCCATCTGGAGATGAGTTCATTGCAGTCCTTGTCCAAATCACCGAAAACCAAGCAACCAATCACAACCAGTTATCAGGCAAGAGGTGGGCTTTATATGATTCACAACCAATGAAGTCATCTGTATTTTTGTCAATTGTTAGACTATGGATGTGTATGAAGAAAACTAATGTTTAGATGGAATTTGTTGCACTCCTGAAGTGTAGTTGGTAGTTTGTTTGGTAGTTAAGACCTTAGAAATGGGATGTTAGTGGCTCGTCACCAGATTCACTCTCAACCTTGATGGATGTGTAGTCTGGGGATACCCAGGCTTCAAGTGAGGCCCTGCTATTGCCACTCTTAAACTGAGATGGAGTTGGAGATAGTTGTTGTTGGCCATATTTGAGAGCTGTTTAAGTGCAAGGTTCTCAGGAAATGGCTTGAAAGGACGATACACAAACAGGCAAAACACAAATATTTAGACGTCTAAAGACAAGGTTGTATAAGTCCTTCATCAGTCACAGGAGACAAAGTAAACAGTTACATTATATGTTATGTTGTGTTGTATTTGTTGTGCTTTGAAATACTTATTTGTGTTCATTTCTGCTTTGTTTCCAGGGTTATGAAGGCTCCTTAATAAAGCTTACCTCAAAACAGGTAAGACACAGACTGATATGGCATATACATCAGTATTTTACATCAGAGGGGGGAGTTTGTAGACTAGGTTGTTGTCTGGGTTCTCATTTCTGACCTTTCCTAAAATCCTGTAAGACAAACTCCCGCAGTTCAAATTTAGAGGAGGGAATTCAGTGTGTGTGTGTGTGTGTGTGTTTGTGTGTCTGTGTGTGTTTGTGTGTGTGTATGTTTGTGTGTATGTGTGTTTGTGTCTATTGGTCTACATTCATGTCCCTGCATGTGTGCAAATGTGTCTTTCAATACCTGTGTCTATATGTATGCTGACATTGTATACGTGTGCTAATGCCTGTGTTAGTAGTCATGTGGACATGTATATGGTTTTAGTGTGTGCAAGCAGGTTGTGTGTGTGTGTGTGTGTGTGCGCGTGTGTTTATTGGGAGGATGGGTATGAAGCCTTTGTGTGTGGATGGTTGTATGTAGCAGTTTGTGCTTATATGGGCATGTTTATGTGCACAGTATTTGTGTGAGAACTCGAGGGGGAATAGCACGAAAGGTGTTTGAAATTTGCCTCGGGCAGAAGGCTAGACTGCCAGCCAGCCAGCCAGCCAGCCAGCCACCATGGTTAAAAATCACAAACACCCAGGTGGACTAAGCCAGCTCAGGACGCAAAACAGAGAAATGAATCAGAGGTGTGAAGAACCAGTGTTTTGACAAGTGACAGGGACTTTGTGACCGGATGCGTTTCATTCGCTGGTGGTGGGTTTGAGGGGGATGGGAGGTGGGGGGTGTTGTGTTTGTAGGGGAAAGGGATTGTCTGGCACGCCATCCCTGGACGTGCTGATCATTTTTGCTGTCGAATGTTCAGTCTCAACTTACGGCCTTGTCTTTTGTTCAGGAAGTGACAAGGTCATGTAATGGTACTAATTTGCATGGGCGTGCTTGGAAAACATTTCAAATATTGACCTTTCACTAACTGTACCAGGTTTATAACAAAGAGCTGTTGCACCTCTTACCTGAAACAAACAAACAAACAAAAAAAATAAAACTGTGTTAAATTGTTCACAATGCAACAAATAACTCTAACTAAATAAATGTGCTGTTGTATCCCCTTTATAAGATGTGCTCAATTTGCCGCCAGGTCCTTATCAAATATGAAATCATTCATTGCTTAAATGAGAGGTATCACAAGACAACTGGAATTTTACTGGAATTCAATTCGATAACGGTGTGTAAAGAGCAGGTTCACTGCTTCACTGCAAAGTATGCGGCTCAGGTGGAGACTGTTTCCTAAATAACCACGTGTAAGTTTACCTTCTGATGATGAGGCAATAGTTTGGCTCAAGTTATTTTCATAACATGTGATATTTGTTCTTCTCTTAACACCCCCTTATCGCACTGTTTGCTAATGTAGGCTATATACATATTCTCAAGGTGGCAATTGCAGCTCTGAAAGTATTTTGTTTGCTTTATCGTGCTCAGTCAGTACAGAGTTCAAGTAGAGTTCACAGGCATTGAATATGGCACATTTTGAACCACAACCACAGAGCCCTTTATCTACGCGGGCGCAACAGGAAGTTGATATAACTCCTGTTTCCTGTCATGGGTGTGCCATCTCGTTCTGGCTGCGCTTTGGCGACCAGAACAGGACTAGAGGCACGGGGAGTTTGGGAACGGGCCTAGTTTGGCCTCCAGAGGCCCGGCCTTCCCCCCCCCCTGTGTACGGTGGGGCCCTCATACTGGAGACATTACACGGGCACTAGGGAACAGCAATGACAACAATAATGTAAATCAATTGATTCCAGGCTTGCTCTGGAAGCTGCCGCCATCTCCATATATAGTAGCAGGTCTTGCAGTTGCTATTTCTGTGCACTGTCAGGCAGCGGCTCTTGCTGACGTCCCTGTGAAATTTCTCTTCTCTTTCTTTTTTTTTTCCCTGTCTTCTCTCTTCTCTGATAGAAATGCTTTCCAACCCCCCAATTCTCTCTCTTTCCCTACCTTCCCTCTGTTTGGCTCGTTTTGCTTATGCAGGCCCAGACTTCTTGTACCATTGTTTTTTCTGTCTTTCTCTCTCTTTCCAGTCACTCTTTTGTTCTGACTTGCTTTCTCCTCCTTTTCATTCTGTGTCTGTACACCTCTCTCTCTCTCGCTCGCTCGCTCGCTCTCTCTTTTCTTCTCTCTCCCCTCTCCCTGTCTTACTTTCTCCCTTTTCTCTCTCTCTCCTTCTCTCTTGCTCTCTCTCTTTGTGTTTGCGCTCTCTCTTTTTCCTTCTCTCTCTCCCCTCCAGCTCCTCTTCTTCTCACACACTTTCACCTTGTCATATAGTCTCTGTCATCTCCTCTCCAGCGCTCTGCCTCTCACTGTCTCTTTCGTACTCCACCCCTGCCTCCATGCTAGCCCCCTATCCACGCACTTCACACACACACACACACGTACCATTCCTCCTTCGTCAAACAGTCCTCCTCCGCTGGTTTCGACGTATATGTCCTTTATCTTGTTCTGCATAATGCTCAGTCTTGCTTTCAGCTGAGTTGATGCTTATTGTAGTCGCTGCCTGACCCTCTCTTGGTCCTGCCTCTCCACCCTCACGCAGTCACCCACGCCCCTCTCTCTCCATCTCCTTTAAACAAAGCATTTCCTACCCTAAGGAAAGATGTGCTGATAAGACAGATCCATGCTTTAGTCGTATATATGAAGAAGGTAATTTTCCAAAAATGTCTCCATTTTGGCCATTCTGAAAACATTTTATAGTATGACTTACATATTTTGTACACTTTTAAATGTTACGGCTACAGCTGAAGTGGGCAAATTCAGCTCCATGCCAGTTTACTTCGCATTATGGATGTGACAAAAAGTTCACTTTCCATGGAATTGCCCTTTGAATGTTTAGTTTCAAGTCTTTCTATCCCTCTCCATCTGTCATCTTTCTTTCTTTCCTTCTCTCTACCACACTCTCTTTCTCCCCTCCACCGCGCTCCTGCTATGCGTGTCTCCTGTGAGCTTGCACAGACCCCCATGTTTGTGTGTTCTTGCACTCTTAATCCTGTCTCTGCCTTTTGTCTCTCTCTGTATTCACTCCATACTCACATGCTGTCCCTTGGTTTCTCCCATTCGTTCCCGAAGCATAAACATTTTTTCTTCCACCCTATTATTGTAATCTCTTTCTCCTTGGACTTGCACCATCAGCCATCCAGAGATCCCCATAAAACTCTTTTTACTGTCAGTTCACAGTCAGCCCTCTGAAAAAGGAGCCTCTACTTTTAGTTTGTTTATGCTGTCTAACATCTAGACCATTAGAGGCCGGTGTCATATACGCTATTCCTTATATGGTATGTGCAATGCAACCTCTAGGCCTCGTTAAAGCAACTCCAATTGAAAATACTAAAGAACCTCTGAAAAAGGCAAACCATCTAAACATGTTCAGCAGCAGAGTGTTATAACCACTGTCCTGTCTTTTTTTTTTCTCCCATTTCTCCTTCAGCCGGTGGGGTTTGTCAGCTTTGACAGTCGATCAGAGGCAGAGGCGGCCAAGAACGCGCTGAACGTGAGTAGCTCACCACTTTTTTGCCTTTCTTTTTTGTCTCTTTTCTTTCTTTCATTTTTTTTCCCTCCTACACCCTCGGGAGACGTCAAGCAGAACTCATTCTGCCGGCGAGTTTGGTCATGACCTTCACGCTCCCTTGCACAGATTCCAGAGTTCTCCACAAGCTGTGATCTGAGGCAAAGATTACTATGTGACATTTTAGCAATGCTAGTGGTCATCTAGTCATGACGTTAACTGCTACAGGTGACAGATGTATAGGTCCAGTTATATGACACATATGATACAACTGCGGAAATGACACAATTCAATAAAAAATATGACATAGATGTCATTCATTGTTACAATATGTCCAAGTACAATAAGTACAAGCACACCTAGTACAAGTATGTATTAATAGTAAAGGTGGACATTTTCACATTTGTACTACATTAGATTTGAGAGCATAGGCCCTATCAGAATGGTCCATATAGTCCACTAAAGAAATAACACCTCACACAATAGGACATGCATGCATGAGTTTTGTTTGAATGCACTGTGTGTGCCCATGAGCTTGTATGGGCTTGCAAAGACCTTGTTCACATGTTCACATGGCAAACGTCCAGAAGTAGGCTCATTTGTCTGCTAATGTTTTGTTCTTTTTTTGTATTTATACATTTTAGTTGGTCTCAGGTGACCAGTTTATGTGTTTACACAAGTAGATGTTTATGTATTTACACAAGGAGATGAAGTGTGAGGGATACATGAAGTTTTTGTTCATCTCCATGCTAAATGTGCCTCAGAAGCCAGCAAGTTTCACCTCCCGGGTTTCCTCTCCTTTCCATCACATTAATTGCACCTAATGAGCGGAATGCAGCTGTTTTGCAGAGTTAAAGCAGAGTGTATCGATCCACGACTTAAGTTTAATCTCAGTTAGCTGAAGTAGAGGGAAGGTCTGACCTTGCCCAACTCAAAATCCTTTGAGCCAGTGCAGCAGGTGAATTCACGCAAGTGAAGTGTGTGAAGTATGTGTGTGAAGCCTGCGTGTCGGTATTTTTTCACCCAGCGGCAAAGTGTTCTCTGTTAAATGTGTGCATACTTCACCCATCTCGGGCAGTATGGGGAGGAGTGGGGGATTTACATTCTACCTACTTCATTAGTCATTCATATACAGTATATGTAAGGGATGAGGTATTGTCCGCCAGTCATTATAGGAAAATATCTTGATATCTTGAGGGATCTTGATTTGTCCTGAAGGGAAATGTATTCCTATAATGACTGGATGACCTAATCCTAATACCTTATCCTGCTTATTATATGGCTACTTGCCAAAACGACACCAGAAAACTTAACACAAACATCTTTAAAATTTTATTTGTTACCGTTTCGTGGCTTCCCCAGATAAAGAATAGTAAGCAAAACAATTTGAACTTGAAACATTCTTTAGAACACAGCTGATCTCTTTTCACTTTCAACAAAGTTCCATTGCGATAAGTGAAAGATCTCTACACGCGGACTGACATGCAGATGATAACCTGAAGCAGTAAACTCGTTGCCATTGACAGGTGTCATTATGCTTTCGCAGCGGTGATTATACAGACATAACTGACCTCCAAATGATGGGAAGGCCCATTCAAAGTGAATGGAACCACCTGCAGCATTCTGGAGAGCCGTATAAAAAATAAATAAATATATATATATATATACTGCTACTGCAGTGCTTTTAATCCACCCCATTACTATTGTCCTGGTAGTTCAATCCTGCCATTACAAAACTTCATTCCTAGTCCCTTCACTTCTGTTACCCCAAACCCGTTTCTCCAGCACAACTCCTAATTCTATAACATCAGCTCTGTAACTCCAGCTGTATTATCTCAGTCCTGTTACTCGGGTCTTGTGCCCCCACTCCTGTTGCTCAAGTCAGGATTGAGGTCCTCACTCAGGGCTGCTGTAGGCTGTGTAGAGGCTGTTTAGAATCTAGCATCCATCATTGAAACAGCAGTGCACATGATGAATTGGGAGGTGCAGAGAAAAAAGGAGGCTAGAGCCAGATCAGCTGAGTGTAGCTCATGTCCAGGAATAGATTAGGGTTAGTTTATTTTGTGTTCAGGAACACGTCATGGGTAGTTTACCACCTGATGAGGGCCAGAGTAGAGCCTTAAAGGAGAAATCTGGCAGGTTTCAACCTAGACTTCCTAGACTTCACGTATTTCTCTTTGAAATGAGAAATATGTGAAATAAGAAGTTGGCCTGCTAGTATCTTTTAAGGATCCCTGACTGGTAAGACTCTTTAAGGCTCTATAAGACTGATATTATTGGTATTGGTATCAGCCATATTAAACATGCTTTCTTTTTTATGAAAACTTTTAGAAAATCCCTTTATTTGCAGAGCTTGTAAGTTGCCATTCTGTTTATGTCTCAGTGCTTTCTGGGTAAAAAGTGGCATCACCTGGTTAATATTGATGGTGCTTCATCTTTAATTGGACCTTGATTGGCTCAACCAGGTGATGTCACTTCTTACAATGGCAACAATTTTCTATATTTTTAATACAACCAAAACCATTTTGAGTGTTTTTAAATCATGTTTATATAGCTGACACCAAAGTCAATCCAAAGACCAACATCTTATACTAGGCAGGGATCCCATTAAGCACATACAAAACATAGGTAACTTTTATGTTAATGTTAGCATCTGTCTGTGTAATTTTTGCACCATTACGTAAAGCCTTCTAACAACAGAACTGTAAGTTGAAATGTGCCAGAGATCTCCTTTAACAAAGCAGTAGCAGAGCAGGAATACAGAACACATAACACAGTTAGGTAAGGGCTGAATTAGGGCCAGTATCAGAATGGACTGCATGTCCGTTGTTTTTTGGGTTTGGTGGAAGAGCATTACACAGCATACCTGAGGAAAAGACGCAGCAGCTCAACTGTTCCTGCACACTGTAATAAAAGCTTTCTCCCTCTCCCGGGGTTTATTTTCCCCCGAGAGATGCATCAGAAATGAAAAACGGAGGAGTTGAGAATTGAAAAACGTCACACATGCCGTCTCCTTCTAGCCCCGAGGCCATGTGGGAAAAAATCTGTGTGAGTGCGTGTGTATGCGCAGGGAGTTTGAGGATGGGAGGGTCTTCTCATGAGAGAGCATATTAGATTTCAGATGTGATACTGTATGTGGCCGTTAGACACAGTTTTTATGTTTTTAAATCGTGACATCCGCCCGCTTGTCTCATCCATGATCCATCTCATCCATCAAATTTATGGGTATTTGAGACCCCGCTGAGGTCAGTGCTGCTAATTTTGGTTTCTTTAAAACATGAGAAGTATTTCGGCTGCACCATCGTGACGGACATACACCACAACATAATGAAAGATGTCCGGATATTCATCTTGTAGAAGAACCATTTATGAGATCCCAATCAACAATTCAAAATGACTGGGCTCCTGCACAATTGCATAAGAAAATAAATAGAGATCTACACCACATTTCTGACATCTCAACAATGCGTATGCATATGCCTGTGTGTATGTGTATAGGTCTACACAATGTACATGTGTTTCAGTGCACATTTATATCTATTTTCCTATGATCCCTTTGAATGCACTGGGATGGCAGCATATGATTTGTCAGGCCAAAAAAAGCATTTGAATTTGAGAGAGCAGACAAGTGAGCTGGTGGAGCTGAAGGCTCATTATTGCGCTGTCGAGACCAGACCTCTGAAGCTTCAATCGACACAGGCACCGAGCAGTCAGAGCCCCAGCCAATCCCACTTAATTCCCCTTCTCCATGAGAACCGGGTTCCGGCTCCCCTTACAGCCTGGCACCCGCAAGGCCTTGTGGGACAAGCCTAGAACCGACCTCGGCGGTACCTCAGAGAGCTGGGCGGTAAGCGCGCGGCTTCTCTGCATCGATCCCTCTCGCTCTCACACTCGTCTCTCAATCCCTTGCTCTCTGCCTTCTTCACCCCCCCACCATCACTAATATAACCCCCACCCCTCTTTTTACCTTTCATTTCTGCCAACCTTTTTTTAAAATAACACACACACTCATTACTAGTCCCAGACATATCCCTACTCCTCATCTCTTTCTCTCTTTCTCTCTCTCTCTCTCTCTCTCTCTCACACATACACACTGACACAGACACAGACACACACACACACACACACACACACAAACACATAGACCCACACACATAAACACATAGACAAAACTACACACATAAAAAAACAAATGCAAGCACACACACAGTCACATACACACACACACACACACTCATATTGGGTTGATTTCAGGGTGAATAGCCAGAAGGGTCCTCATCCCTGTTCTCAATGCAGAACACAAATGGCATCTTTGTTCCTCCCGAGTCCCTCCCTTGTTTGTGAGACATGCTAAATTGTATTTTTAGAATTTGGTTCGGTTGGAATAAAAAAAATAATGAAATAAAGCCATAAACAATGTTTTCTTCACTTAAGTGAACTGAAGAGGCTCTCTGGGGAGCAGAGAAGCCGTTTTTAATATCGATTGTGAACATAAAAGCCTCGTCAGCGCAGCCAAGATTCCTCGATGCGGACACACTATTTGCAGGATTCGTCGGCACCGTTTAGACTCGAGAGAGCCTAGTCGCTGTCAACTGTGGGTCACTCTGATGATCACTATGTCGGGGTACAAGAAGAGTTCATTTAGGGAAAGTGACAGTTGAAAGTCCCTGGCAAACCTCAAAGGCCACATAATTTCCTAGAGCTTTTTATGTTGATTCAGATTCCATACATTCTTAAGTTGTCTGTGTTGAAAAGAAAATATTTGTTTGTTGTCATGTTTGTTATTGGCTGTGCTGACTTAATTGGTTACTACTTTAATGACATAAAAATGTTTTAAAAGAATCTTTTTTTTTTTTCTCTTCCCCAGGGAGTGCGCTTCGACCCAGAGATTCCCCAGACCCTGCGGCTGGAGTTTGCCAAAGCTAACACCAAGATGGCCAAGAGCAAACTTGTGGGCACTCCGAATCCTCCCCCCTCCCAGCAGAGTCCTGGCCCCCCGTTCATCAGCAGAGACCCCTGTGAGTACACTGCCAACCTTAACCCCTTAACCCCCACATTGAAACATCTCCTTCTCCTATCTGTTTAAATACCAGATATCTCCTATCCCCACCAGCCTCCACAAAACCCTCCACCCACACACACAACCTCACCCTTTACAACAACCCTTTCCTCCCACACCTGACACAGTAACCCATAAGTTGCCCCCCCCCCCCCCCCAAAAAAAAAGCTAAATGCTCTCCTTAATTCCACTTCCTACACATATCCAGCCCACCCCCACCTCAACTATTTCGATCTGAGGGCAGTACTGCACAAACCCTCTACCCCCACCCCCACCCCAAATATCATGCCCACCTTCCGCCAAATATCCTGCCCACCCACACCTTCACCACACAGTCTCCCTTTAGGCCCACTCCAATTAGTTGCCCTCTCAAACCACCATAGCCACTCTGCACAGAACACCCACACCCTTAACAAAATTCTCCTCCCCAATCCTCACTACAGTCACAGGTGCACCGTCACTGCTGCTATGTGTGTGCTCTCACTGAGCAGAATGGTGGTGCGTCCTCTGCTCTAAAGTGGGTTTGCCATAGAAACAGGAGGCTATTACTGCAGCTGATGGGGCTTCTCCTAGGAGGACAGGGAAGAGAGGGAGGTGTATGCTCAGCTCGCTGAACGCTCTGTGAACTGAGTCTGTGTGTGTGTATGTGTGTGTGTGTATGTGTGTGTGCGCCTGTGTGTGTCTGTGTACTGGAGGGGAGTCTTTGTGAAATATGTGTGTTTGTGTGTGTATTTGGAGGTGGTGGTACACTGGTGGTATACTGACTAATCTTTAAAGGCTACCAGTGAAGATGGTGCATTGAAGCTTTTACACATCTTGATACAAAAAGACTAAGTATTTGAATACCTTTGTCGACAACACCACCTAAATATGTGAAAGAAAAAATACAAGTAAAGTGAGCTTTGTAATTATATAAAATCCCTTAGCTAAGCTATGCTAACAAAAGCTAATCCTAGGCACTGAATGTTATTGCTATGTAGGCCTATGTGTGGGCAGAATGAGATGCTATCGCCAAAGGGGGAAGTTTACCCAAGAAGTAAACACATGCAGCAGCTTTGGGAGAAAAATACACAGCTGAGATAATTGTTTAGATGTTTTGAGGCACAGTTTGTTTTAGGTAAACACTAGACTTGGCTGACATGACAAAGGTGCCCCTGATGTAGAGGGGTGAGATCTGGCTAGCAGATAGCAGTGAGTAGCAAGGAGACTGATGAGAGTAGGGATGGATGTCCTCAGTGTGCTGGCAAATTGGAACCTTAGACCCACTATTTATAAAGTGTAAAGGCAATAAAATCTAAATAGGTAAAATCTTGCATCTACACATAGACAGATGTCTTGAAGAAGATGAGGTGAGATCTAGTTGTCAGGGTGAGGGGTAGTGTTCATGTCACTTACCACAAATTGGCTCAGAGCCCATGCAGATCCAAGTTCGAGTCTGGCCTGAGGTCATTTCCTGTATGGGTACCCATTCCCTTGCTCTCTCACTTCCTGTCATCTTCTCCTGTGATCTTCAAATAAAGGCTCAGAAATGAGGTGACAGAGTCTGAGAGTTTGAGGTTTTGCACAGAACGTACAAATAAACAGTTAAGCATCCAGCAACACAGTAGTTTAGCCTTCCCAAAGTTACTTCAAAACTTTTCAAACACATGTAAAACTAGGAGCTCTCTCTCTCTCTTTTTCTCCCTCTTTCTCTCTCCCTCTCTCTCTGTCTCTCTCTCTTTGCGTGTGTGTATCTCAAACACTTGTTATTTAAACCTTGCCAAGCATATATGAGGTATTATAAGGAAATTCTTGACAGGTTTGCCTTGTGCTTTGTTTTTTTGACAGAGTTAAATATTTTGTCAGGCGTTAGACACACATAGAAGGCTCTTTGGACTGACAGCCAGAGCCTGTGCAGGATAGTGTGTGTGTGTTTGCTCAGTTTCGTTGTCTCGCATTCCAGCTAAATGACTAAACACTCTCTTATCTACAATCAGCTTGGGTGAAGGAACAGGCCTCACGGTCCCTGGATGATAGAAGGAGGAAAAAAATGGATGAAACTATGGAAGGAAACGATTAAGCTGGGGCATGACGTACTGACTTGACTAATCTCTGAGAAAAATGTATGCAATTATCTGACTAGAGATTGTTTTTAATCCTGTTGTTGATATAGGAGTTTTTCAGTGATAATGATGAGCTATGAGGTGCAAATTTGCTAAGCTGTTGATCTTCATTCAGTGTAGGAACAACTAATGTGAACTTACTGTCAAAAAGTGTTGTACTTTTTATACAGTCTTCACTGCATTTCCCAGAATTCTTGTGTTGATAGTTCTCTATGCAGCTAGAGGTTTACACACCAACATTGCACCCTTTCACAGTCAAGAATTCTGACTGGTTCCATCCCTTGACATTGCTTTTCCACCAAACACTGCCATGGCACATCTACTGCAGTTTTTCCACATTATTTGCTGCATTAAAGTATTTCAGCTGGCTTCTGTTTGTCTAAGAGGGAGACTTGATTTATTAGTCAACCACCAAAATGCCAGCCAGTCTTCTAGATGTGCTTTGTTTTATTGGCTGTGTTTATACTGTCTTGTCTATTGAGGTACTGTGATATCTTGTGATATGGTCATGGCTCTCACAATATTACTCCATTTGGTTTGTTTATTTGATTGTTTAGTGGAATGGAAGTTTTTTGTTTTTTTTTCTCACACTCGTTCACTTCCTGATAAGACCACTCCTTTACTCAAGTACTTTTGCACCTCCACCTTTTCTTCTTCCTCTTCCTCCTTTTCTTCACACTTTTCTCTGTCTCACTTTCTTCCATCTCCTTCTCTCCGCAGATGAGCTCACAGTCCCTGCCCTCTACCCGGGCAGCCCTGACGTGTGGGCCTCGTACCCTCTCTACCCCGCCGAGCTGTCGCCTGCCCTCCCACCCGCTTTCACGTATCCCTCCTCTCTCCACGCTCAGGTAACACCCACCAGCCCCCTCAGCAACCCACCACACCCCTCCCTTTCCTCACCTTACACACCACCTTAGAGCACACCCCCACCCCTCCACCAGCATTCACCTACCCATTCACTCAACCACCAGTCCAGTCCTGTCCAGCACAGAGCCTCATACCCTCCCCCACACCCCGTCAGCACTGGAGGAGACAATATAAAAGTCCCTCTTTGGTTTGGGTTCTGTTTGTGTACTGAGCCTGACAGCAGGTGTTTCTTATTAGGTTATATTGGTTCAGTCTACATGAATATGAATGAATATAATGACAACAATGTTTAAACATGTGTTAAAATATGACATTTGTGTTGCAGCAAGATCTCAAGAACATAGATAAATAAATTCCCCACATGTCCTGGGGGAACTTTTAGTCTATGGACGCAGATTCCTACTGACCCATCTCCACCCTCCCACCCCCCTTCCCCTTAGCTACCAGGGGTGTTCTGCTTTGTTATAAGTGAGCTAAATGAGTCATCCATTAACCGCCTCTCAGAACACTTAGTGATCATTGTTCCCAGGTGAAGTAGGGAATATTCTAAATATTGCTATGTCTGTTGTTAGTATTTAGGTTCTAGAATACAAATCTTCATACATACCGTATATAGATCTGATTTCAACATATGTAAATAAAAATCTAATGTAAAGTCTTGCTATGTTGATGGCAGTGATGGATGGAAGAATTGCAGTCCCATAGTAATCACTGTTACGAGGTTAAAACCTGATCGAATAGTTTCAAAAATTAACCTAAGATCAGTGACCCTTTAGAATGGCCAAAACTGACATGTCCTCCATGGAATCTAACCCAGGCCTGAAGTAAATTTGTGTAGTTGGTCAGATCGAGTCAGAGCAACACTTTGGAAGCACTGAT
The DNA here is from genome assembly GCA_027481765.1 of Tenualosa thibaudeaui. Lineage (NCBI taxonomy): Eukaryota > Metazoa > Chordata > Actinopteri > Clupeiformes > Clupeidae > Tenualosa > Tenualosa thibaudeaui. Next base: position 6,837,664 of record JAIFZK010000136.1, on the reverse strand, counting down.
ATTTATGCCTCTTGATGTTGATATTAGAGCTAAGATGTCAGTATTAAAATATGACTAAAAGGCTGATCCTAGTCTATCATCAACATTACATGGGCCTAGTGCAATATCAAGTGTTCCAGGCATGCATTGACAGTCAGACATTTTCTGTTATGCATGAGTGAAGCATCAGAATTAGTTGCTATAATTTCAAAATGAAAGACTGCATGGTGTTGCACTAATTAACATCTCCTGTCCCCCATTCTGTCCTTATAGCATTTCCCGCCAATACACCAACACTACCCAGCTTCATCCCCATTATCAGAGCAATCCACCAATGAGAAGCCTCACTTCAGGCATGCTCAGGTCTTCGCCTTCTCGTTTTTGTTTTTTTTCCATTGGCTGCTCAGTGAAACAGATCCCCTTTTTATCAGTCTTAGCTGGGCTTTGGACTAGATTTCCTACTAATGTGGCGATTTTTCTTGCCACCACGTACCTACTAATATGAGTGGAGGACAGACCTATGTGCCTCAGTAATGAACCTTTTGAAAAGTCAGTGAGTTATGGTGCAATTGAATAAAATTGAATAGAATTGAAGGCTCTCCTCCAAAACCCTGCCACAAAAGGCATTCTGGCATGTACACACTTGCATTGGAAAACTTGGCTGTTCTTAAAAACAGATGGTACACAATGGTGCTCATAGCACTGCTTGCACTATGGAAATGTTTAAAGTTCATTGTGCTAGTTTATACAACCAGGCAAGCTGACTTTAACACACAACACACAAGTTTACTCTCTCAGGCTTTGCGAAATGAGATTTGGATAACCCACTCAATGTTTTTGTCATGATTTCATTTCAAGCATTTTTAACAGGTTAACCCCCCCCCCCTTCCCAAAACCACTTGTGTATGCTACAGCTGATTCTTTGAATAGGATGGTAAAATATGATGTAATTGCCTGCTGTTGTTTTGAATGACGTTCTGGTCTGCCCACATTGTGGTGAGGTGGTGGTACGTGTGGGTAGGCTTGTGTGAGAGTGTGTGTGTGTGTGTGTGTGTGTGCGTATGTGTGTGTGTGTGTGTGTATTTGTGAGTGTGTGTGTGTGTGTCTGCGTATATGTGCGTGTGTGTGTGTGTGTCTGTAATATGGTAAGATGGTGGCATGTGTGGGTGAGCTTGTGCTCGAGTCACTTTTTCTTCTTCCCTGATGAGCTCACTCCTTCTCAAATTCCAATGAGTTATGACATCTGCAACGATGCCCATCTAGATATAAAAACATGTCCATGCGCCGAACAAGTGGAAAATGGGTACGCATGCACACACGCACACACACACACACACGCATGCACACACACAAGAGCTGAAAACGTGCCTCTCTTTATATCCTTAGAACGGCGCATTGTTTGTACAGTTGGCTAATACCAGTATTTATGGTACATTTATGAGAGCCCAGGGAATCGGAGAAGGTCAAGATTCAGACAATACCACATGGATGTTTTGTTTGAAACAAACATCCAGTGCATCAACCAGTCACTTTCAAACATCTTTATGGTGTCATCTGATGACACTTTAATCTGGACTATCTAAAGACTCAGTACACACACACACACACACACACTACTGCCCTGTGCTTCTGAAGAATTCTAGAGGTGATTAGACCATCCATTCCCTGTGCATATACATGCACAACACACATACACACACACACACACACACATACACACACACACTCGCACGCCATATATACAGTCTCCATCCTTAAACAGCCATGACCTATTTAAGTCAGGCCTACCCATAATACCATAGTCCTGTGGGGGCCATACCAATTGACAGTTTACAGGAGTTCTCAAACCTTCTCAACATTTCCAGTGAATCCCAGTGGCCAAACCGACAGTGAAGTGCATCTTACCTGCAGTGATTTCACACTGTACTATACTCTGTTGAAAATTCTGACAAGATCAGAATGTATTCTTCCTGAGAACATATTCGTATTTCTGCTCTATTAAATGAAGACTTTACCATTCTAAACATATATTTTGTTATTATTATAAAATAATTTTGTTTGGCAGCCAGCTGGTTTTCTCTAGAAGTAAAAGACAGATGTTGGGAGTGGTTGAAATGTTAATAGTTGAATAACACTGAGTCACCTCAGCCATTGACTTCACCAAATGTTGAATCAGCGTTATTAGCTTGCATGCACACATGCACAACACACACTCTCCCTCTTTCTCTTTCTCTTTCTCTTTCTCTTTCTCTCTCTCTCTCGCCTTCTGTCTTCTCTGTTATACACCCACACGCACACAACAGACAAGAGTTAGAGACTCTGAAGATTCCCCCTTGAAGGTTCTTGTGCTGATTGAGGGCTCTTGAAAGTGAGCACCTCCAAATCCAGTGTCACTCCATCAACATGTTCCTCATCTCTATGTGTTCAGGCTGGCTGGATCATTTAAAAGTTATTTTTCTCCGATAACTTGGAGGGAATTATATCCTGAAGTATCTTCAAATTACAGCTGACAACTAAGTTGCTTTAAAAAATACCACTATGAGTCAAAATAAATGAATCATCTATCATGAAATTCTTGTTTTGCTGAACTGAATATCTTAAGATTGCTAGCTTTAACCATACCATATTAAAAGCTTTGGCCATGGATTTGTCCAGTGAAATATAGCAGAAATTGATGCTTGAATGGAATGAAAAGAATGAATTGGTGGATGGACGAAATAAGTAATTGCAAATTGGGTTCATACCATCATTGCCTTAAGGTATCTTCAAAACAACAAAATTCCACTGTTTTTAAAAGCATGTGAAAAAATGACACTATAATGTGGGTGAAAGAACATAAGAAATAGTGGTTCATTTTAGCAAACATTCACTATTGCTATGTGGACTGAGCCTATAGGAATGCACAGAATTTTAGTCCAGAATCATCTACTCCTTCACCGCAAGTGAAGGGAGCTCAAACAGAATATGTGTCACCCCACAACTGTCACCCCAGAGGAGGACACAAAACTGCCCTCACTAACACCATACACCCACTCGTAAACACCTCTGGGTTTTGTTGACAGCTGGGACACCTTCCAGCAATCTGACTGTGTGAAAAGGTTGCTAATGAACCTTAATGAGTGATAAGTGCTTTGATGTGTACTGTTGTTTAATAGCACATCTTCTCTCTCTCTCTCTCTCTCTCTCTCCTTCCCTGTCACCACACTTCGCCCTTTCTGTCACTGTTTCTTAATTCTTCTTTTTGTCTCCCTGTCTCTGTGTCTTCTGTCTATCTTCTCTCTTCTTCTTTCTCTCTCTATCTCTCTTTCCATGTTTTTCTCTGTCTCTTTCTATTCCTACGTTTCTCTTTTGTCTTGATGTTTCTCTCTTTATCTCCCTTTATATCCCTTTCTTTTTCTCCATCTTTTTGTCTCTCTCTCTCTCCAGATTCGCTGGCTTCCCCCGGCAGATGGCAGTCCCCAGGGCTGGAAGTCCCGGCAGTTCTGCTGAAAAATGTGTGAGTGCCTAGAGTTAGCACACACACACACACACACACACACACACACACACACACACACACACACACACACACACACACACACACTCACCCACACACACTGGATATCCTGTCTTGTTTATATATTAGTTTGATAAACAGCACTTAGAAAGCCTTCTGAGAATGGAAAAGGCTCTTTTCTGGAAATGGAGCCCAAACTATTTTTTTAATTCTACAATAAGAGACAAACAAAGGCTTTGAACCAGAGAACTGACATTTAGCATTCTTGTATCTTACATTTGGTTGACTGTCTATAATCCAGTTTCCAGGGCTTCCATATCCCCCCATACTGCTACATTTACTTGTGTTCTCTTCTACTTTTATAGTTGACTGGTTTGAATTAATCTGGTGCCTTTATTTTGTGATAGTCTGCTGACTGCATGTTAGTAGAAGTGTATACATAGCTCTTCATAATGCTCTAAAATGCTCCATTCACTTCAGTGGGACTTCCCAACATTCTACAGTCTGATATTTCTTGACAACTGACCGTTACTCAGTATAACAGACCGCTTATAAGGAGAGTGAGACAGAACGTGGCCATAACCAATCAGCTGACAACTTTTGTTTGGCGGAAGCTATGATCTGTCTAAATTATTAAAATGACTGTGAAAGCAATGATGCACAATGCTTTGTTGTCATGTTATTGATATCTTCAGTAGGTAGCTGTGTAAGCGGGATGAAGTTCTGTGAGGCGGTCATTATTGTGGAATAACTCCCTTCAGAGTGATTCAAGAACCCTCTGCAGGCGCCAGGCTCCTGCATCACTCTGGAGTGGGGAGTTATTCCACAAAAATGACCGCCTCACAGAACGTTATCCCTTCCAAATATATTCATCTGTCACAACCCAGTGTTATTCTGTGTACTCCATTATGGTCTATAAGCAGCCCCAGAATAGAGTATTCTATGAATTATAGGCAAATTGAGCTGTTCTGGAAATATGACAGATGTTCGTTTTATGTATAATAGCTGTTTTTTTGGTCATCACCCAGACATTTTTGGCAGGGTGGTAGACTTTACCACCACTCCCCTCTCTCTCTCATCTTGGTAGATGAAAGGTTTTGATAGGATTTGATCTATATCAATGGCATTGTGAATTCTCCAATTCTTTATCAATTCTCTTATCAGTTCCTTACTGTTTAGAATGTATTCTACACGGGTTTTCAGTATCAGGCCAATAATAATAATATAGCCTATGGCCACTAAGGTGAGAATAACAGCTTATTAGAATGAGCAAAATCATGTAGAGCTGTGTTGTCCATTTCAATTTTGTATGTGAAAGACCCATTAGCAATGGTCTGAAAAGCATGTTGGCATTCATGAGAGGAATTGAGAATGTCAGAGGGATCCAACAACAGTGAATTCAAGCATTCGATTCTCGAATCTACTTGATTTCTGGCTCTCGATTCCCACCTCTAGTATTTACTGCACACACCCCAGCTGGACGATGAGGTGTATCAGCCCTCAGAATGACCCGCTGTTCAGTTCTCAGGAAGTCCTTGTGCTCATCCCAGGTGCAGGAAGGGGGATAAATCCACACACAGCTTTTTGTTTCTCTTTCCACAGTATTTTTTAGTTTTTCAGAAACCATTTCAACTTTATCAGGTCTTCAACAGGTATTATTGTAGAAACCTTCAGAAGGTGTGAAACCGTGTTCTTGCCTCCTCGCTGTGGAATTGAGTGCAAATGATTAGACCGGCTCATGTTGCCAGTCCAAGTCCCAGAGAGGGTTCTAACATAACACATGTTATAATAAACCCAAGTGAGGTACGGATCTGCCTGTCTGATCCCTCACACCTGTACCAGACAAGACCAGATACTTCTCCAGAGGAGATGAATTTATCTTTCACACATACACACACACACACACACACACAGAGACACACAAATAAAATCAGCGTCTAATGGAGAAACCCCCTCTCATGACCACCGATTTCCATTGTCTTGCCATCATGATGTTCTTCCAAGAGTGTCATAGACCTCTGGAGGGTGAAAGATGTAGCTACGTGCTTTAGTGAGAGGCCCATGTAAACTGTTTGGATTCAGCATGTGGCCTGCGAAGGATGAGAAGTGTTTTAGAGACAATTACAGCAGAATTACAGCGGCTGAGTCAGCTCCTTGTGGCAGCTGTCGATCACACTGACCAGCTACGTACTGTAGGAAATATGACAGAGAAAGAAAGAGATGGGAACCAATTCTATTTGTTGAATCAGTGTTAGAGCTGTCAAAAGAAAGTTTGCTCTGATTGGCTGTTTAGCTTGTCTTGTAAACATCAAAAAAGGCCATGAGGTGAGACAATCCTGGTCGTTGGCATTTTGCCTCTGAAGGAATGGATCAAATGCAGTTTCACTTTTTTCTTTTCTCACTTCAATCTTTTGCATTTGTTCCATAATCAAGAGAACCAGGACCAGCAATACCAGTGTCATTTAGAAGTTATTGTTGAGTATTCATAAGATGTAGACCACAGTTTCATCAAAATGGTAAGCTAGCTCTGCTTTGTTTATAATTTGTTTATCTGCATTCTATTGTATGCATTGTGTGCTAATGGAAAAATGAGTTGTGTGTAGAATGTAGAGTGTAGTGAAACCCTGGTTCAACAAGTAATGACACAGACACACACACACACACACACACACACGCACACACATACATCACACAGTTATGAAGTATGCGTAAACAACCAGACAGACAAACAAACTCACATTTTATCTCTGTCTTTCTCTCTCTACACACAAAAAACACACACACACACTCTCCAGCTGTGGTTTTGGGCAGTGACCCTCCTGCACCAGGAATGATAATTGATTTGTTAGCCATAAGCAGGGGCCCTCACTGCTTCTCTCTCACTCTCTGAGATGCCTTAGATATGCTTGAGGCAAAAAGGAGCAATTTGCCCTCATTAAGCCATTAGACAGTCATTTGTGAGGATTGAACTTATACGGTGGTTAGTGATCACGTCGTCAAAAGCCACTTCATCAGGCGCGCCCTGAACCAATCCCAGTGGATGGCTGAGCAGAGCTGTGTAGACGGAATCTCTGCTTGTCTACACACAGATGTAAACTATCATCTCTTTGTCTCACACACACACCAAACACACACACACACACACACACACACACACACACACACACACACACACTCACACTCACACTACCCTAGCATTGTTATAAATTTGCTTGGACATACACAGACATACACAAGGCGTGTACTGTAGCCTATATAGACGTGAGTGCTTGCACATACACAAACATTACACAGATTTAAAGACGCATTTACAGGGACTATGGTTATTAACATTGCCCCCTGAGGTATGCTGTATCTTTTTTAGTCTCATGACACAGCTGAAAATCATAGCCCATTACAAATACACCATGAATTCATGTGCATAGACACACACACACATACACGTACACATACACACACTTGTGCAAGCTCTCTCTCTCTCTCTCTCTCTCTCTCTCTCTCTCTCTCTCTCTAACACACACACACATATATAGATAGGGTGTATTTGTATAGTATAGTTGTAAGTATGACCAGTGACTATCTTGTCCCTACTCTGTCTTGTGCTTCTGCTTGGTCATGATATTGCTCCGAAGTCATCAACAACATTAATCCAACATTAACTATCAGATCCATTCCAAACGGCCTGGAGCAGTGATAAATGTCTGTTTGCTAGTTCATAACGGGCCTTATAAATAGCAGGACGCTGCCTTTCTGTTTAATCTGGATTGACCATATAGGGATGCCAGAGTTGGTGCCATCTCTGGGGTGCCGTTTCAGGGAAATACCCTATTTGGGAATCTTGCGCGCTCAGGTGGCGTAATGGAAAAGTTCAGACAACAATTAGTCTCTTGGCAGCATTAGCCAGCAAATGCTGGGAAGGGTAGAGTACTTTTTTCTGTCATGGCAACACTATGATGGCGTTTTGGGTGTTTGGGGAGAGTGAATTGTTTCAAACTGTTCACGTGAAAGAGACATAGAGGGACACAGAGAAAGAAAAAGAGAGAGGGAAAGGAAGAGAGAGAGATTAAAACAAGAGGTCGCTGTGGGAGAGGAACGGCTTGTTCTGGGGGACTGTTGTGGGGTGCACCAGGAAGTGTAACCGTGGGAGACAACTTGTCGCCTTGGTAAACAAACTGTAACTCAATAGTCTATGGAGACACTAGCTCAGAAGTCAATTCATGTGTGTGTGCATGTGAGTGTGAGAGAGAGAGTGTGTGTGTGTGTGTGTGTGTGTGTGTGTGCATGCAGATTAATGGAACAAACATTAATCACCTTGCTGAACTGATTGGTAATGGCCGAGCCTGATTGCCTAATACTGCTCCATGTTGTTAGTTTGTGTTAGTGATCCAGCTGCTGGATAATTGCAAATAGCTTGAGCTGGGAACAAGTGACTCAGTCTACACACAGGACCCCTTTTTTGTCCTCTCTTGCAAAGGCTACGCAGTGGGTTAAATGTACCAGTGTCATGCAAGTGTAATAGCAGCATAGGGTTTTGTGCCTGTCTATATCTAGACACAAATACAAACACAAACACACACACGTACATATATTTACTTTCTTGCATCACACATACCCACAAGCTCTTTCTTCCTTTTTTTTTGCACGCACACACAAACACACATACACACACACACACACACACACACACACACACACACACACACACACACACAAAGTAATTTAATGAACGACTACATAGCTGGTCTGTGAGAAGGAAAACTTGTCAATTGCATGCCAAAGGTAACTGGACTTTGCTTCATAACAAAGCTTGTATTCTTGTGTGTGTGTGTGTGTGTGTGTGCGCATGTTTGTATAAACATCATCCATGTCTGCTTAGATGTTTTGCGAGTGTACGTGTGTGTGTGCAGAAATGTGCACATAGCTATCAGTGTGTGTCTGGTGTATGTCCGGCTTGAGAACTCATTGTCTTGTGGCCTCTAGTTTGTTAACTGTGACAGCGAGTGTTGTTTTTGTGAGTGAGTGTGTGTGTGTGTGTGTGAGTGTGTGTGTGTGCGGGGGTAATACTCTCCAGAGGAGCCCCAGGTGTTGCACTGACTGTGCCCAGGCTCCAGCCAACACTCCCATGGTGCGGACAGGAGAGGTATGGCAAAATGGCCCCCAGGGGCCTCACAGGACGGCCTGATTCTGATCCTCCTCCTCCTCCTCCTTTTCTTCTACCCTCTCCTCATCCTCCTACTTGTCTCTCCTTGTGTACTACTTCGTTCTATCTCTCTGAGATAGAGTGCATGATTTTCAATAGCAGGGCTTCTTACCCTTCTTTCCCCTGAACCCCACATATGTGGAGGTATGCAGTTCATAGTCGTCTGTGTATGTTTGTGTTTGTGTGTGTGTGTGTGAGTGTCTGCAAATATGAAGCTTAGTGGGTTTTATCATGGCTAAAATCTGACTTCTCTCCTGCTGACAGAGTCAGCCCTGCACCAATTAAATTTATACAACAAATACTGGCTACAACACAAAAAAATACAAAAAATAAAAAATACACTCCCCCTCTTTCTCTTTTCTTCCTTTTGTTTTTGTTACATTCTCATAGACAAATGGGTCTTTTAGACTTGGCTTGTTGGACTGCTTTTAATGTCAGCAGTTCAAGTATCTTTAACAGGCGTATTTCAAAATAAAAGTCACCAGTCATGGTCAGTTAATGTAAACAACTTCACTACTAGCATGTTCAAATAACCAGGACATCGACATTGTGGACAAAAAAGGAGAAGAGGTGGGTTGGGGGTGGGGGTTGGGGGGTTAGAAATTAATGGTCTTGAGAGTTTGTTTTTGTTTGGCCCTGAGAAGTGGTTGCCATTGGAGATGTGTGGGTTGAGTGGAGCTGGATGCTGTAACACATTAACTCTGGTTAACTAGAATTCGCTCCACCTCACGTCAAGTCGAGCTTAATGGCAAAGAAACGTAACCTTTCAAAGAGCAGACCTGTGGCTGATGAAGCCTCATGCGGAACTAATAAGAATCCAAAGAATGCAGGCCTCATATTGACTTCTTCTTACAAAACACCCATCACACATTCACACACACATACACACACACACACACTTTTCTTGCATCCATCGATGCAGCTATCTCACCATGTTAGCAGAACATTGTGCACTGTCAGTTCACATATCTGTTTCACCCTTCAGCAGATGTTTCCAGTGGCTCCTTTCAACCCTGAGTGGGCACATAGTGCCAGTGTGCCAGTTATCTACTTCTGCACAACATCCAGAACCCAGCATCATATTACTCACATTACCATTTTAGAATGGTATGGCTCGTTGGCCTACTAACACATTTTAGAACGATTGGCACATTGTCTCTCACATTTTATAATGGCAGGCACGTTGGCATACTCCCATAACCATTTTAGAATGGCATGGTAGATTGCCATTGTGCTGATTCTCTCACAATGAGAACCTTTGATGCCATGCCATTATTACAGTTGTTTACAGCTTGTTGTGGCAGTGGTTAGGTTTTTGGCAGTCAGAATCCCATCTTGGTAGCATATGGCGAGCTGTTTTGACAGCCATAGAGATCCTAGATTATGTCACAATGACACTGTCAGATAAATAGACACAAACTCATGATGATTGACCATTAACAGGACAGGGCATCTGCCATAATTGTTCATGATGTGTGTATTGTTAGCGTATCATTATGAGTACTGCATCATTGAGAAATGGACTCATGCCATACTGTGACTAGTAGTGTGTGTCCCTGTCATCCCTTAGCAGCTATGGTGTAGCCAAATAAAAAATAGCTCCCAGAAAAACGTTCAAAAGCTCATGAATTCTGAGGAACATTTTTCACATTGTGGTTGTAAATGTTCTTGAAAGGGCGTAACATTCACATGGATCTAACAGCATCCTCAGAGAGGTTTACTAGACTCATCATCAGGTGTTTCAAGTAGAACTGCTTAATGGAACCCTCTGTGGAAGGCCCAAGAACCTGGTTCCCTGTCTTCAAATGTTGACATTTGAAAAGTTCACCGGGTTTTTTTTGTTTGTTTTATTGTTTATTTATTTTTTATTCTATCATAGCTTTTCCTTCCTCTATCATAGCTTATTTACAACTCTGTAGCAGTCCCCCAGGATAGCAGAAGCCTGTCCCTTCTACTGTCCCATGTGAGATCAGTCTGTGTGTGTGTGTGTGTGTGTGTGTGTGTGTGTGTGTGTGTGTGTGTGTGTGTGTGTGTGTGTGTGTGAGGTATTTTTAGCAGCACATCTGCCCGGGCCTGGTTCCGGCCTCCTCGGATGAGGAGTTGACCTCTCCCAGAACTCCAACGGTGGGAACGAAAGGGCTCAGGGATGGTGGGATGGTGGGAAGAAAGGAAGAGAGAGGGGGAGTGTTTGGGGGGAAAAAAAGGATGGCTTGTTTTGGGATGGGTGGTGTTGGTGGTTAAGGGGGTGTCAGTCATGTTATGAGTGAAGATTGAGGATGGGGGCTGTGTATGGGGATTTTTTGGGGAGGGTGGAAGACATGTTAGTGCATAGTAAAAAAGTATGTGTAAGTGTGTGTGAGTGAGTATGTGTGTGTGTGTGTGGAAGGGTGTGTGATGGGGTGGGAGGTTGAGAGGAGGAGCAGATGGCTGTATATAAAACAGGAAATTCTCCCCAGCCTGGGAAAAGCCAGTAGCGGAGCAAGAGTGGGTCGAAACGACATGTCCATTTTGATTTGCGCTTGCATATTTTGCCTGGCCTGCTGAAGCGGGAGCTGGAGGGCTGCTAAAACCAACAGTCGTGTCAGATGTCTCTTGTGGGCCATAGACACACACTGGATGTAAAAAGCATGTAACTCCAGCTATGTGTTAATGGTTCTAAATTTCCTTCGGGATCAATAAAGTAACCGCCTGCTGGTGTGATTGACTGATTGATTGCTGATGTGATTGCTTGGCTGACAGAGTGAAGCCAGTGTTACACAGCTTTAAGTTATGATCTTCTGTCAATCAAGACACATTTGTTATTAGTTTGGGGATTATGTGTCTTTTACAAGGCATTCACAAGTTTCAGAAGGCTACTCGTGTTTTAGAATGTGGAATTTTTGTCTCATATACAAGATGTTCTTACAGTTATGGTTTGAGAGCAATGAATTTCGGGTTCCCAAAGCATAGAATATCCAATAGAAACACCAAAGCAAGTTATTAGAACACCATTGTAACAATATTTTCTGTTGTCTTTGTGGTGTGTGTGTGTGTGTGTGTGTTCCCACAGGTTCCTTTTGTGTGATGGTGGCTAGGACTGGCCTTGATGGAGCATTGCCTGGCTTCAGCAGTCCAACCAGGGGAGGGTTCCAGACCTCTCTACCCCAAAAGTGGACCACTGGTAGGTTGTGTGTGTGTGTGTGTGTGTTTATGTGTGTGTAGGAGTGTGTGTGTGCGTGTGTGTGTGTGTGTGTACGTGTTTATGTGTGTGTAGGAGTGTGTGCGTGTGTGTGTGTACGTGTCTCTGTGTGTGTTGGTTTGTTTTCATGATAACCCGCAGTAATCTGCACATCAGCAAAGATTTGATCCATTTTTACTCAACAAGATTTGGCTATTGCTAATCAAAACACATTCCATTACTTGGGTAATTGCTTGTGTATGTGGTCGTGTGTGTGTGTGTGTGTGTGTGTGTTTTCACAGTAACCCACAGCACCATGTTTTCCTCCTCTCCTCCCCCAGGTTAAAAAAAGCCTCCCTGGATATCTGGACACTCAAGACCCTTTCTGCCTCCATCACACAAGATTGTCCTCTCTACCTCCCTCTCACTCGCTCCCTCTCTCATCCATCCCTGTCTCCCTCCCTCCTCCTCTCCTCTTCCTCCTTTCCCTTCTTTTTTTTCTACTGTTACGCGCCAGAAGTTGTCCTCCTTTGAAGGGCCCGCTGTTGAAAAGAGCTGCGTTTTCCTTGAACCCCGAGTCCTCAACACCTTCTTAAGCACAGCTGTGATGTTCACGTCGGTGCAGGTGTGCAGTTGTGTGTGTGTCCATAGGTGTACGATGCTTACGAAGGTGTTAATGTGCTTTAGGGCCTCAATCATGTTTTATAGAGTTCTTATGAGCGTGGCCTTTCAACAAGGTGAAGACCGACTGACCTGTAAAATTTTAACCAAAGGAGCTTATGAAAGTCACCATTGTGTCGCTAGGAGTACTAAGCAGGTGTACTAAGCATGTGGTATACAGTGGGTATACCATATGGCTGTGTGTGTGTGTTTGCATGTGTGTGTGTATGTATTTGTGTGTGTGTGTGTGTGTGTGTGTGTGTGTGTGTGTGTGTGTGTGTGTGTGTGAATGTGTATGTATGTGTGGGTATGTGTGGGTGGTAGTTCTGGTCTGAAGCGCATCCTCCAGAAGTGAACAGTGAATGGTGAAGGTGCTGTAAAAATAAGCGAGTAGACATTGAGACTGACAAACAAGCAAGACAATCCTTCAGCTGCACCAGATGACAGAAGAGACTTCAGGATTTCGCAATAGGGAAGAGCCAAATTGCAAACATACAATCTCTCTCTCTCTCTCTCTCTGTCAAACACAGATACACACACACACACACACACACACACACACATATCTAACACTGTGATTTAACCAAGAGTAGCCCTGTCAGCCTCTGTCCATTACTCTTTTTTGTTTCTAAAGAAACAAGTGAACAAAATGAGTGTGAAGTCTGCCTACATGTTGGCTCATCTAGTTGACACATGGGTGTATAATATCCAGTTCGGTGTAGAATGCGTGTAGCTTTGAATGATTACCAAGGAATGTGACATAAAACTAGCTGTCATAGATGTGTTTCTGATCAGTAAACAGATGGTTATTTTGAAAGGGAGAGGGCCGTGCTGTGCAGTTAGCATAGCCCTAGCAACGTGTACCAAGCTCCTTTTATTAAAATGTTACTGAATTATTATTCTTGTTGTCATAATTATTATTATTAACCTATATATATGAATATATGAATAGAAAACAATATTGTTAAGGTTATTATGATCAAAGTTGACGCATGACTTGCCAAAATAAAAGAAGAATAAAAACAATTACAATGCTGTACATTTTTAGATATTTTGAAGAGGAATATAGAAGTATTTTTATAATCAAGTGATCATTTTCAGAGCTTCATGTTTGATCTATTATTATTCCTGTCAAGTGTGTGTGTGTATGTGAGGATCTTTGGTTTTGAAAATTTGGATGCTCTTTCATTGTCTCCCTCCATGCTAATATAAATGATTGATGATTTGATTGATGTATTGACGGTTTAAATCTCTGTGTCATTTTTATTGGTGGTTTTACTGTGACGATCAAAAAAAATGTTCATCATCCCTTTGCTTGGTATGTTTTAATATGACACAACCATGGACTTCAAACTCAATTCCAAATACAATCCAACCATCAACAAAGTCAATAAAATCTGCCTGTATTCCTGGAATAACAGCAATACAATTTCCTCAAGACAATATAGCAGCATTCTTGTCAGTTCAGATTTGGTGCTAACTTAACATAAAAAGAATAAAAGCAGTATGACAGGGTTTGTTATTCATGGCAGTACTGCCTGTCAGCATGTCAATGTAAACAGTCATGCCCCATTTGCGATATGGTCATGCTAGCATTATGACAAGACAGGTCAAACAGACATGTCACAAATCCATCCATGCTGCAGTGGCATGTCTGTCAGAGCGAGCATCTGTTAGCATTAGCGTCTGTACGGGAAGGGTAGATAGATGCAGGAAGAAATCAAAGAAATAAACAAATAAAAACACTGTGTTATCCTTCCCTCCCTCACGGACACAAGCCAGCATTTTCTGCATGACTTAAAGTGTCTTTAAGCCCTCTTTTAGAAAACTGCTGCCCTCCTAGCTTTGAAGACAAGGCTTTAATAAAGTTTTTGTGTGGTCTATTTTTGTCATTAAGAACATTCAACCCAGTTTTGTAAATGTTACTGTTCTTGAATGGATGACTGCTATAAGAATATAAATACATTACTTCAAATGTGTGTTGTTTTTTTTCCATGTCACTGAAGATATAAATTAGACTGACTCGAAAGATAAGAGGGAGCAGGGTGAAAGTGTCTCTTTCTTTGTTCTGTTTCTGTGAATATGAGTTTCAAAGGCTTAGACATTGTGACAAGCAAGCCAAGTAAAAACCTCTCCCCACCCCACCATAAACACATGCGTGCGCAATCACACACGATAAAGTCGCTATAAAGTAGCTCATCAGTCTGCATTTGCCATCTATATCTTTGTTCCTCTGTCAGAGAGCGTGATTGCTCTATAGAGTTTACAGTGACATGCATGCTCATTGTTTACAAAAGCTAATGCCAGATGAGGCTTTAATGTTGATGTTACAATACACAAAAATATATTTATCTTCAGTGTATGTGCCAATATTGAAGAGGTTATCAGTAGGAGTTCAACACCATCGAGTTTTACCATATGCAAATCCTTCATTTGAATTTCTTGCCTAAAAAAGTTATATGACTTCAATTGCGTCAAGAAGAGAATGTTTTGTCCTTTGTAAGGCTTGTGCTGACGGTAACTATAAAAACCTATTTGCTGGTCAGTAGTCAAGTCTTGTGAATGTTTATGGTTACCCAGGTCACTTGACTGTCATGTCTTTTTTTTTCCCCTCCATTTGAACAACACTATTCACCCACTGCTTTTCACACTTCCGTAGTCAACACCTTTCACTTTTCACGCTTTTCTCTCTCTCCCTCTCTCTTTCTTTGTCTCTCTCCATTTCTCTATCCCTTCCTCTATCACGTGTTACATCTCTCTCTTTCTCTCTCTATCTCTCATGTCTAATGACTTTGTCACTATCTGTCTCTTTCTCTCTCCTCATTGTTGCTTGCTCTTTTTTCTCTTCCCTTCTCCTCTGTCCATGACACCTTTACCCCCGCCTGCCCCTCCAAATCCACAACCCTCTCCTGTTGTCCTCTTCTCCTTACCTCTGTGCTACTTCTCTCATTCTCTCATTTTTATCTCCTTTCCATTCTCTCAGTCTTGGTCATCTTTTTTTGTTGTCATACATCTCTATCCTTCTCTATCTCTCGCTCTCCTTTTGTTCTCTTTCCATCTTGTCATCATTGACCACCTCTGCCCCAGATCTGTGGGACTTGTCTAACTCACCACAACATGTGAATGAGCTATGAATGCATGACTGACTGTTCTGTGAACCCTTCTGCGCTCTCTCTCTTTCTCTCTCTTTCTCTTTCTCTCTTTCTCTCTCTCTTGCTCTCACTCACTTGCTTTTACTTTCTGTCTGCACTTTTAAAAGGCAATTTCCCATTACCTTTCCATTAATTAACCCCCTCCTTTTCCCTTCTTGCGCGTACATACATACCAAACTAAATACCCCTTCCTCTCTCTCTCTCTCTCTCTCTCTCTCACACACACACACACACACAGAAACACACACACACATTGACATTGAAACACACTCCCTCCCTCTGTGGATGTCTGAAGAGCCACCAGCCCCAGGGGAGGGACAGAGACAATTTACTCTCCATCCTCCCTCTCTCCTACACTCCTGTCTTCTCCCTCCCTCTATTTTCCTTCCACTCTCCACCTTTTCCCTCTCTCTTCTCTCTTCGTCGCTCTATCCTTTTCTCTTGCCCTCTCCCATTCACCCTGACTCACTCCTTTCCTCTCACTCTGCTTTCCTCCTTTTCTCTCTCCATCTATCCCTATCTCTCTCCCGCCCCTGTCCTTTCCTATCTCTCTGTTACTACCTTTCTCTTTCCTGCCTTTCTTTGATGGAGATCCTTTACAATATCTCTCTCCCTCTCTCTCCCTCTGTCTATCTCTCCCTCTTTCCCTCTCACCCCCCCAAACTCAAAGGCCATTCTCATACTTCCTGTTTTCCCTCTCCCACGGAGTTCCATTGGACTCCCCATGGGCCCCTGGGGCCTTCCCGCCCCAGTGCATTGTGGGCTGCAGCCATGCGGGTTACCTCCTAAAAGCCCTCCTCACGCCGCTGAGCTCATTTAATTAAATGTGTTAGATGAGTGTGTGTGTGTTTGCACAGGAGGCAAAAACTCGACTACCTCTAACTTACTTCTTTCATGGCATTATTTGTTTAATTATTTATTTTTCTCTCCCCCCACCCCATCAGCTATTACAGAGTTTCCCAAGAATGTTGGTGTTTGCACTGTGCCGAAATTAGATCATAAATCTCAGTGTGCACAGGCGAAGATTACCTCATCCTTGAGTAATTTTTTTTGCAGCAACAGTTCAGGCATTTTCTGCTGGGGGTATGGATTCAGTTCATTATCCTAATCACACTGTTTGCATGGGGGGGGTGTTCACACATACATTGTGCACATGGTCGTGTGTGTGTCTGTGTTTGTTTGTCTGTGTGTGTGTGTGTGTGTGTCAGTTTGCATGTGTTTGTGCAGATGTGTGTTGCATGTGTGTGTTAGTGTGTGTGTGTTTGGGAGTGCACACACAAGGGTGTGTGTGTGTGTGTGCGTTTGTACATGAGAGCGTGTGGGTGGGGAGGAGGTGCGATCACACGGGGAATAACAACAGTACACAAACAAACCAAAATAGATTACATATATTATATTTAGGAGCATTTCTCTGTGGAGAGGCCAGTTGGACACAGTTCATAGTGCTCTAGCACAGAAATTTTTGTCATACAATCTTTGATCACTCCACACTCCTTAAACCTAACCATAAAAGGCATCTTGGTAAAAAATCTCCTCATTTCCCTGGCTTATGTAATTCCTAGTATCACATATAGTGTGTGCCTGCTGTACCCTGTTTAATATAAAATAGAATATGTACTGTACTGTATAAATACATATGTATATCATATAAATATATGTATAGGTGAATAGATTTATAAAAGTATATATTTTTTATGCATATAATAGATCAATTAACCAATACATACCTTATATTTATTATATATGTATTTATATATGACTTTTTTATTCAACCTTGAAGACGAGGAGTGGTTAAAGCTATGTGCACTAGTAAAGGTGTTTCCTTCCCAGGTTGACGCTGAGATGATCAAGTTCACACGGTTGTCTCAGAGTACAGGATGGACACATGAGCCTGACACCACAGGACGGAATATTTAGAGGAACATTTAGAAGTTCACGAGAATATTCAGAACGCGCACACACGCATGCACTCACACACACTTACACACAAACACACTCACATATCATGCATGCATCCTTT
>JAIFZK010000136.1:6730000-6815000 GCA_027481765.1 Tenualosa thibaudeaui | reverse complement strand
ATGGCTTAATGCGAGGCCATCTGTAATGCTAACTGCCGTGTTTGTGAAAATTTTTGGCTCAAATAGTCAGCCAAATCTGCATTGTCCATTGAAATGTCAGTGGGTCTTTTTCATGTTTAATCCTTCTTGAAAATCCTCTTAGCCTCCACTCCGTCGTAGACGTAGTTCTGTGGACACAAATATGAACGTGAAGCTAAATGCTGCTATGCTATGATGGATATTAAACGGTGTCAAATGTCTTATTATGAATCTACACAGACACTGCATAGACTACAACAACTTTAAATATACTTTATTACAAGTATAGATCAGTGAAATCAATGTGTTTTTCTGTGAGATAAATGTTACTGTGTCCAGTGTGTAAGTAAACAGTAAACATAATGTTATCACTTTCAATGGCAATATCAGCACATTGTGCTAGCTTCTGTCTCATTAAGCCAGTTAGGGACTTATGGATCTTGTCAGTCTACTCTGAAATATGCTTAGCAAAACCCACCTGAACCAGTTCGCCATTCACCAGAGTTCTGGTGGTGGTGAGAACCTTGTTGTTGTCTTTCCTGGTGAATGAGCCTTTTAGCATCTCCCCCTCCATGTTCCAAGTGCCCTGTGCGGAGGATAAAAGGGGTGAAGTGGGGTGATTTCTATGGTGATGGCCAGGTAAAATTCAGGTAAAATTTTAGACTGAGGTGCAGGAATCTTCATGACCATTCTTTTTTATGAACTTTTTAATGAACTTTTATGAACTATCCAAGCACCGTCTCTTCCCCTGCCTTTCACCAGACAGCCTTCTTCTACATTTCATTACCTGATAGTCTAATAAACAGATATAATTTCACTGCATTTCTTACACCCAGTAACTATATGCATGTGACAATTAACTTTCCTTATACTCCTTGTATCACCATTTTCATGGCTCTATCATCATCATCATCATCATCATCATCATCTTCATCATCATCATCATCATCATCATCATCATCATCAACCTCTCAACTATCATCATTATCATTATTGTCCATCACTGCAAACACATTAGCTGTAGTAGCCATCAGCACCTGCATTATCAGCAGTAGTATTAGCTGTAATCTAATATATATCTATGATGAAGTGACAATGATGGATGGAATATTTAGCTGCTATATAGTTTCCAGTCAGTGGAATGGCAGTTGCAGAATACCAGGCCTTGAGCCAAGCATCTCTAACACATGCGAAAAACTAACCGAGACTTCTGTGCCATCAGCCAGCGCATAGTCAAACTGAACGCCGAGGGTGAAGTCAATCTCTTTGGTGCGAAAGGTGCTGGACTCCTTAACATGGAACTTGTCCCCAGTCTGAGTGATGGTGATCTTCAGGTTGTCATGCTCTGCCAGTTTCCTCTTCATGATGTTAATGCCTGCATAAGAAAAACACATACTGCATTTAATTTTTGAATGTAATGACCAAATACTTCTGGAGCCAGAGTGGGATTAGAAAGCATATTTTTTACTGTAACATTACAGCTTTTAAGAAACAGTGCAACTGTGGATTAATCTTTTTGAAGGATCTCATTCAAGGATCTCATTCATCTCATTGAGGGAAAAACATATTGTTTTGACAGTTTACTCAGTCAAGACTACATTTCTGGTGTGTAATGGATGAGCTTTAAATACCTGCAACCAGTTGTAATTCCCTCACATCACCACTACTGTACATTGGATTACCTTCTGGTGTCATCTCAATGTCAATAGTTTCAAATGACAAATGCAGGCTATAAACTCTATTTATACTGCTAGCACGTAAGACTGGGGCTAAGAATAAAAGTGTGAACACAGGAAGTCTGCCCTGCACACCTCTGTTATGTCTTTCTGTGCCATTTCTATATTATTCCTTCTCTCTCTCTCTCTCTGTCTCTCTCTCTTTCTGTCTCTCTCTTTCTCTCTCTCCATCTCACAGTCAGCTTCTTTCTTCTGCAGTCTGTCTCTTTAAACACTTCTTTTTTTGCTCTCTGTTTCTCAATCCTGTTGTTATTTCTCAATATTCATTACCCTCAAGCACATAGTCTTTAGTCATAGTCTGCCTAACTAATACACAGACACATAAACATGTAAAGACATGTTTAAATGAACACATGGGCATGCACACACACACACACACACACACACACACATATGCAAAATCCTTACCCATTTGTTCCATAAATTTGTCGTAGTTCTCACTACGATCAACTTTCCAAGTTCCATTGAAAGTCATCTTTGCTAGGTAACTGTCAGACAGGACACACTTTTCATACACTCGTTCCCCTACTCTCTCTGTGGTCCTCTCTCTCACTCTCTCTCTCTCACACACACTCACCTTCTCTCTGTCATTCCCACCCTTTTTATAAATGTCCACAGTCACTCAGGCAGCATTATCTATGTGATTATCAGTCTGCTGATGGGGACATTTTAATCTCACAGCAAATATAGACCATTGCAGTCCAAGAATATAAAGATAAACACTCGTAGCCAACACCCATTGTACCCTGAGTATATTGCCAGGTCTAAGAGATCCACAGCCAAATTACCTGAGGTGACCCATACAAAATGTCAGGCTGTTCCAACACAAACGTGGTCAGTTTGTACAAGACAGAGTCAAAGATAAGAAGAGAGTGAACTGAAACTTTGGAGTGATTTTGATGTTCAGGAATCTCTCTGATTTCTTTCACCAGCTTCACATTACAGACAAACAGTATTGCCAGTAGTTCTACTTTTTGGAGAAAGAAAGAAAATTAGGATAAGAAAAATTAGGTTCTTACAAACACACACAGATATACACACAGCATATTTGCTACTGGTTCTTTGTGTCATGACATAATATGAAGACTAATGACTAGCAATATTCAGAAACAGTCTCCAGTAGTATTCAGGTTTCATAACAGCATAATGTGCACCTGTCTTCTTAAATAACATGCATGTCAGATAAATGCAGTATATGTGTGCTTGTGACCCCCACTGCCAAATCTCAATTTCTGTATGTTATAAACATAAATGTTTGTGTATCTAATATTTCACCTGGAAGATTTAACTGCAATGCATGTGTTAATTATTACAGTCTATTTCATGCAGGTAGGTGGCTGGATGAAAACATTTTTTATTCGTTTTCACTGGCCCATTCTGAACTCCCCTCTTCAGAGGTCTACAGACTGTGAGGTGTCAGGAGCTCTTAAATCTGCCCTGTTCTACTTCAGTCTAATTTAACACCCACTGCCAAGTCTGGTACAGGAATAGGTCAGGAATATATTGTCCTCTAACCAAATAAGTGCCAAACCTGCACACCAAAGAGTTTTTGCAATATGCAAATTTGCAACATAAAGTATAATGTAGTTTGTACATGAGTGAGATAGTCTTTAAAGGATCTTTGAGCATCTGTAAAATACTATTCAACTTCTCTATCCCATCACACTAACAACAATAGCATGTTGCACCTGCTGCATCCGAAAGAACACTGAAGACAGATTCTCCATCATGTCTATCTGTATGGTTTTAATGGACTGTCTGAATGAGGTTCACTGCATGAGTTCTGATAACATTCATATAGACCCATGACTCATGTGTGATGTGACAGTCTAATCTTTATGGGGAGAGAGAGAGAGTAGTGGCGAGACAAAATGGTTAGCAAAGTTCAAGTTGGGGTCCAGTTTATCTGATAACGTAAGGACTGTGATTGTGATCTAGAATTGTACAGATAGTGAGACTGTGATAACTCTCTTCTTTCTTTCATTAAAAATAGCCTATATATATTTTCAAGACAGCTGTGAGACTTTCATGAAACATTTCTGAATGTGGTACATGAAATACATGACAACTAGGCAGTCATGATTTATGTACTTCTATAGTTGGTAGGCTAAAGTTACCATCAGCATATGTCAACCATTCGTTCTCAGAGTCCTATAGATACACTTCTGCATCTGGGTCAAATGTAAACTGATTTACACCAAGGGCCAATGGGTTTCACTTCAAAGAGGCAATGTTTCGTAATTGTCAATCATAAAGTCTTCCTGCCAACATCTCCAGATTCAAAATGCTCAAACATGAGTGCGCATGAGTGAGTCTGTGGAGGACTGCATGATAATGCTTCACTGATAATGTTTGATTGATAATGCTTCAGCCACAATATCCTTAAAAATAGGTTAGAAGCTTGCACACTGAGAAACAAGGTTTGAACCACACACCATCCATGAGATAGCAAGAACACAGGAGATGCAAACACGAAACCCACTTGCAGTCGTGATAGAATATGCTGTGTTCAGAGGATACATTTCAGGTCATTTTAGATCTTCAAGCCTGTGAATAGACCTTTCCCCACAAATCAACATTGCCATTTATTTGATTTTCATGTTAATAATTCACTGTGAGGTCTTCACTGTGAGGTCTTGCACTGACTTATGTCAGCATAACATTGTGAGCTGTTTATTACTGATTGTAAAACAATCAGAGCACTGTGGATCTCTATTGGAATCTTGTCTATAGGCAATGAGGGAGCTATTTTCAGGGCATATCACTGTGTAGGGGCTCCCAAAGGTCATAGCAGATCTCATTTAGATAAATACTTCCATAAATACATCCATAAATATAGTTGGAGATAAGATTAGTTTTACTATTATGGTTACTAAGTCACAAGATCATTGAATGTCATGGAATATATTGTATCTGTGATGTAGCCATTTGTAAGGATTCAAAGGTGCCTTCAGGGGAAACTCTTTGGGAACAACCACAGAAATTCAGGCACACATTCTTCTGATACCTGTCAGAGTAGCTAAAATTATGACAAATTGAACAAACAAGTATTTAGTTACCTATTAGACTACTACTACTATATGTGTGTGTGGGAATTTGTATGCATTATGCGATATCTATTTGAGCACTGTTTTCTAGTGTGTATGTGTAAGAGTGTGTGTGTGTGTGTGTGTGTGTGTGTGTGCGCGTGTGAGTGAGTGAGAGTGTGGTTTATGAGTGGTGCAGTATTGCATGTACCGGAACATTTTGCCTTTGTCACACAGAACCTGACATAGTGTCCTCCTGTAAGCTATCTCCTTCTGTGCCCAGACATGCATCCAGCCAAGAACCTACCAGTCTGTTTATTTTACACTTGTTGCATAGAGTGCACACACACACACACACACACACACTTGCACGTGCGCACACAGACACACACACACACACACACAAACAGTACACACACACACACACACAGTACACATATACAAACAAAGACACACACACATGCACACACCTTTTAATCATTAAAATAAGCAAGACCTTGTCTTTGGGAGAAAATAATATTGTACTTAGCCTATTGCATGGAAAACATCAGCAAAATGAACTGAAGATCAGTTTTTCTTAATCACAATCCACCTGCACCCCAAAATACCACTTACAAAACACAGAGTTTAATCAGTTGGACTTTGACGATGGATACAAGACAGAAATAGGTGCTTAATGCAGACAGGGTGTGAGAACCTTACAGTTTTTCTTGATTGCTTTGATGCAGCCATAACTTCAGAATCCACGATTTCAAATCACGTAACACAAAGGCCTGAACAAAAGCACTCTGGCCAAAGTCACACATTTTGTTTGCAAAATCTGTAATCTTGACAAAACATTTAAAACATACTGCAAAAAAGCTAATCTTTTCTCCAAACAACACAATCGGTGGTCAAGTCAGTAAGTACTCTCAGTCAATCATAGCACAAAGGAGGACACAATGCAAAATTTGCTTTCAAAATAAGCAGATTGCACCTTTTGTTTTGGCATGTCTGTGCCATTTGCCTGGTTATTGAATGTGAGAAAAAGACCTTTACCTTTCTTTTTCATCAAAACATGGATACTTTCACACTTTATATGCTGGATACTTTTATTTTATATGCTGTTGGCCTCCTTGAGCCACCTTTGCAAATAGCAAACAGCAAATATGGTATCTTATATGCATGAAGAATGATTGTGAATTGAAAAAATTAAGAACGAGAAGATTTACACAGAGACATTAGAAAGTATGCAGACTGTATCTTTTGGGCTGTAGAGATGCTTTCCAGTGGTTCAAGCTAGTGATTCAATGGAGTTTGGAACTTTCTATGAAAGCTGTGTCAAGTGTTTTGAAAAACAAAGTGAAAAATATGTGAAACCAATGAAAATGTGTTAGTATAATTAGAAGTGCTGGGTTCTGCTGTGTTAAGAAAGTGAGTCAAGTGGATCCCAGTTTCATTACATAAGTGCTTCTTAGCAATCAGGAAAAACTATAACCTCCTAGGTCAAATTGTTAAATGGCTGATGACTTTACATGTATAGTCGTTTTAACTGTTTTCACACAATTTTGAAAACAGGGCTCCTTTCTTCCAAATATTTCACACAATTGTCCAAACACTATACCCACTTTGCTAGATTCCTAGATTGTTTGCAAGATTCCTAGATTGTTTGCAAGATTCCTAGATTGTTTGCAAAATTACACACTTAAGTCAAAACTAAGCATATTTATAAAAATGCTATTTTGTTTTCATCTCACTAACACAGTCAGTTACACACTACTGTGATCAATACAAAACACATTTGGAAAAGCCCTTATTTAACTGGAGGAAATAGTGTGCACCTTTTTTGATGTAGCTACATATTTATGCAAGGGATAATTTTGATTAGAAAAATATATAGACATGCTACAACACAAAGGACCAAACTTTTACACTGTTTTTTATTGTTCTTTTTTCCATTTCAATTTTTCCCCCTCAGCCACTCTACGTTTTGCTAACTGTATGATCATTTGTATTTTAGTAAAAAAAAACTGTATTAAGAATGACCACTAGGCCGCAGTAGAGGCCCACTAATTTGGTTACAGCTGTATTACTGTGAGTGGGCCCATACTGTGAAGGCGATGTGTGCGATGAAGAAATGTTGAGAGTGGGAGAGATGGAAATGCTTCACACTCATCATTTCAGGTAGGGAGGCTAACAAAATGTGGTGGTCGTTAAACTGTAAACATAGAGCCAATTAAGAACAGGTGCTGAACCTATATTAAACCACATCCAAATGAGTGAAAACAGCCCTGTGCAAATAAACGTCTGAACGTAGCATGTTAACCTGTACAGGCACCATACGGTTTCTTCAGCCTAATCACTGAAACGTTAAATCCAGCCTTGAGATTTAAGGACTAGCCAAGTCAATATTGTTTCTCAAGACGACCACTATGAGCTAATATTTAACATTCAAATGGGGTTTCCAGTGACGGAGGAGTGTTTTTAAAAGGCGGGTATTCAGACGTGAGGCACGCGAGAGCGCTACTCACTTGACAGGAGTCTGACAAATGAACACAGTTTTCGCAATGAATGAGAAACTGTGTTGTACCGGCCTAAATGGCGCGGTTGTAATGGCTTACGACGGAAATGGGATAATTGATCAAATCAAGAAAGAAGTGACCATAAGGATGCTGTAACCACTCTCGTAATGTGGAGTTTCAGACCAATGTGAAACGAACTAGAATATGTTAGCATATTTCAGCAACAGTATTTAATGTGACTGAGTCCGATTGTGTAAATATGGACACATGAAATTAGAGAATAAATGACACACCGTAACCTATTTCATGCACTGATTTACTGATATTCTGTGCACAGTCTATTACACTGAGGGAGAGAGTCAGTCACTGGCACACTACACTGTCATCCACTGCACACTGATGCACACACAAGAGTAGGGGGCCAAACAAGTTAAGAAATTTTGATGTATTTAAAGATACAATATAAACTCTATCTATCTATCTCTTTATACTCATATTAACCAGAATAACAGTTGCCGCATTGTGAGCCAGATCCAAATGCTCATGTCAGAGGACCAAGATGTGATAACTCTCTGTGTGAAGTGTATTGGCCTGGTGGCCCAGTAGGTACAACATACATATATGCGAACAAACATACAGAAGGACCAACAAGCAGACAGATAGATGGACGTGATTACTGTACACTCTTTCATCCTGCTGGATGGCAAGGACAGTCAACACAGTGCAACTCCAGAAGCATTGAAGAGAGAGATAGCAAAAGCCCTAAAAGAGCCTTCCGTTCCCAAACCATTAACACCACACAATGCACCTTTTCGCAGTTTATAGGTTAGCCTGTTCACCCGTGTCTGTATTTTGTGTATGTGCGTGTGTGCATGCATGCATGCATGCGTGTGTGTGTATGTGCATGTTTAATTGTTTATGTTGCCGTGGCATCAGAGCGTGGGTAAGCTGAGGGCGGTTGTTCCACGCCTGGCTTGGGCCCCCCTCCCCTTTACTTCACTCCACTCCCTCCACGCCCCCCTCAGCAAGTGCCACCCACCTCACTCACTCGTGGCTGCATGGGTGCAGGTAGTGTCTGGGGCCTCACCCTGTACCAGCATGGCCCGGGTGCCCCTGCAGAGGTAATGAACCAACACCAGGCGCCACACAACAGCATGTCCAGTCCCGCTGCTGACGGAACACGGTTCCTCTTTATTCCTTTTGCTAAAAATGACTGTCTCTCATTCTCTGTCTCTCTCTCTCTCTCTCTATCCTTCTCTTCCTCCCCTTGCTCTTCAATATGTCTGTTGATCTACGGTTCTTTTTGTCCTCTGTCTGTCTTTTGTCTGTTGTTCTCTCTGCCTTCTCGCTGTCTGTTTATTACTACTTTTCCTTCAAGGGTAGAAGCTTTCAGTCAGTGACTTATGGCCTATGAAGCCATTGCAGGTACTCCCTGATGACCAATCCAGTAATGTGCCAATGGCAGCACAATGTGGAAATGACAAGGATGTCATTGGTCCTCTTAAGTCAGTGTTCAAAATATGTTTCTATAAGTCTCAGGGGATGAATGAGGCTCAAGCTCGCACAGGCATGAGCGCGCGCACACACACACACACCATAAACACACACACACACCCTTCCCAGCATGCAATACCATCCAGCATGACTGTGGACATGCCAGCAATGCTAAAGAAACCCTGTTGTGCTCAGTCTCATTTGAAAACCTGTTTACAGACCAGACAAAACAAAACCAGAGCAGTAAACACAAAAGTTTACATTTTGTCGCCATATGTCACACAGTTGAATAAAATAACAAAAGGAAATGATTTAGAGGGACTCTTAACCCATGACCTACAGGTAATGCGATGACAGAAAGAGATATGCTTATTTCTTGTAAGACAGACCATGGCAGAGGGCATGCAGCTTGTTTCTGTCTCGTTTCTTGGCGTCAGGCATCTTAGTGAAGCTTGACTTTTGGGAAAGAAGAAAGGAAAGGCCTTGTCCTCAAGAACTAGTAGTACTTCTATGGGCTGTTGAGCATCAAATTGTTATCTTTTCCAGCAAATGCTGTTCCTTCTAGGAAACATGGTCCCCCATGTAGTTTTGGGGTAAAGGAATACTACTACTAAATGGACTGCATTTATAAAGCGCTTTTCTACTCTCTTTTCTAAGAGCACTCAGAGCGCTTTACAGTGTATGCCTCACATTCACACTGGTGACAGAGGCTGCCATGGGAGCAATTTGGGGTTCAGTATCTTGCTCAAGGACACTTTAATGGGTTGAGGGCTCCAACCAGCAACCCTCAAGCACCTCTACCACCTGTGCCACTACTACTAATAATAACTGCAAAAACACTCAGAGAGCACAGACCTCTGCCAAGGCAATATGGGGTCTCGGACGCAATACGAATTCAAGATGGTGTTCCGGATCACCGCCAAAACTGAATCACCTGTTCCTTGCCCTAATACTGACGTTGTCCGAAAATTTCATGCAAATTCGTGAAGTACTTAGTGTTATTTTGTACAGACAGACAAACAAACAAACTGACAAACACTGGTGAAAACATCACCTCCTTGGCGGAGGTAATAATAATAATAATAATAATAATCATGATATAGTTATCAACGTGTTACAGAAAATATATTTTCTTCTCCATCTTCTCCTCCTTTGCCTCTAGTATTGTAAAGGCAAATTGCCAGCTCATTGGACAGAAAGGGCAAATAACAGACTTGGCCAGTAATTACCAGCGCACAGAGAAAAGCAGTTGTTGAGCAGCTGCAGTGCCAGTGTGGCACTTATCAAGAGACCCAAGGATCCCACCTGACCTGAGGCGCTCAAAGGTTAATTGGTATTAATTGCTACTAATGACTCTGCTAAATGTGGCATGGAGAAGCATGGTGGGAGCCCACCAGAGTCCCTTACCTGGGAGACGCCTGTGGACAATACTGTGTAGGCAATCCTTCCCCCCCCCCCCCAAAAAAAAAAAAAACCCTTCAGGATTGTTCTAGAACCCTCACCCCAACCCAATTCTCATTGGGCCAGGAGTGTTCTAGAACCTCCACCCCAACCCTATTCTCATCAGGTCAGGTGTGTTCTATAACCCCCATCCCAAGGCTATTCTCATCGTGTCAGGAGTGTTCTAGAACCCCCCATCCCAACCCTATTCTCATCCTCATAATCCTGCAGTTCCTTCCTCCTCAAAAGGGGGCGTGGCTTTTCAGGGGGCAGTAGTGTACCCGGTTTTCTCTCTCTCTCTTTCTCTCTCTCTCTCATGTTGTTTCTCTCAAATATCCTGGATGAACAAATGTCCTTTATCCATGGTGTAATACCTCTATATCTGCCTCTGCTTGTACAGGGGAAAAGAAAGAGAGATGTGTTTGTTTTGTCTGGTCTGTGGACAGATTTTCAAATGAGACTGAGCACAATAAGGTTTCTCCAGCACTGCTCGCATGTCCACAGTCATGCTGGATGGCACTGCAACATGCTGTAGAGTGTGTGTGTGTGTGTGTGTGTGTGTGTGTGATGTTGATGTGTATAATGGACAAGTGGCTCAATCCTGATGTTTCTTACAATTAATGCAGGCACACAGAAATACTGTGCATGCAGTAGCTATATTCAGAATATTAAAATCCACTGCTAGTCCTAGGTTAGGTCCATACCCCTTCTGAGTTTGTTGATGAGTTCAGAGATGACCTCATATACCTCATATTTAATATAAATACAGAATGTTATACTATACACAATGGATTACGTCATTGTTTCTAGTTTACAGGAAGTCACAGACTTAGCAAGTACTGCACAAGTTCTTTGTGCATATAACCATGTTTTAGTACTGGGATGCTTCAGATTTTCCCCATGCTAGCTGTTAAAGGATCAGTCTGGAGTCAGTCAGCCCATATCCCTGTTAAAGGATCAGCCTGGAGTCAGTCAGCCCATATCTGTCTTTGTTGAGGTTGCTGACAGCACAACAGCATTTGGTACAATGTAGACTGAATTTGCAAACTGCCAGCTAACTCTAACTGGTGGGGGCACAGGAAAGCGAAACTTTTTTGCCCCCAAAGTTTGTTAAAATAACTCCAGACTTAAGGCTTTTCCTTACATTTAAATTAGGGTGGTACAAATACAAATAAAGTGAGAGAAGGTTTCATGTAAAATTGTAATGGCTATGGTAAAGTATTTACTGCAGAAGTTACTGATATCTACTGGCAAGGTTACAAACAGCATTTGGTCCTAGCCAACACCACATGCTTCCATGATGCTAACATCTCTCCCCAACACCTGAGGCCCTTGAGTTAATGACCACTTAGATCACTGAGCATAGGCTACATCATGCCAGCCATTCAGGCAAAACAGTTTGCTACTGTTTTTTGTTTATTTGTCTTGCAGTGAGCAAGTGGGCGAGCGAGCAGCAGACCTGCTATTTCCCTAATTAGCCGACGCGGGTAGAATTTCCACTTCTGTGGACGCTGATTACTGTTAATTAGTGGCTGCAGTCTGTGTGTGGAGAGAAGGCCCTGAGGATACTTCCAAGAATTCCCTAAGGCCGATCTACTCAGTGTGCTCTCTTTCTCTCTCTCTCTTTCTTTCTCTTTCACCCTAATCACAATAATGTAATTACATGCTCTAAAGGGCAATGTGTTGTTCTAATGGCTTGCTCCTGTTGTTGTTATTTTATAGTGAATGACAGCTTTGGGAAGTCATCTGTTTTTTTGTTTGTTTTTTTCTTTTTTGTTGACTGGTTTGGGGGATTGGGGATAGGACAGGATAATTAAGCCTGAGATAAATCACTTTTTCTATTTTTCTCCTTGACATTATTGCTTCTGAGCTCAATTTAGCAGACATATGAGATTTGGGCCATTTCAGTGTCTTTTTTTCAACTGCTGAGTCTCAGCGCAAGTGTTTAATTTAACTGAAGTTCTTAAAAAGGCCTTTTTTCCCTCACAATAATCAGACAAAAATGATGTGCCATGTTTTTGCTAACATCTGTAGACGGTCAAAAATTCAATGTTCTTTCAGGTTATTTATTCTGTCTCCACTAGAGGGCACTAAAGTCTGGGTAATGACTCATGAGTCCACAAACTCCCATTCCAATTTCTGTACTGACAGATATCATTGATTACACATCATGAATATGCACCAATGGATGCAGTTTAAAATTAAGTAATAACAACTTAATTACTGCAACAACTATGGCTATTTAAAAAAATGCAATTGCATTGATGATGGCAGCTGTACTTGTTGTGTTCCAGTGTGTAATGCTTTTACATTTAATTTAAAATGTTTTTTTTTTTTCCTGTGGATTATCAGTTTCCAAAGCCCAATCATTTAATCCATGCTCACAGAAACAGGTGAGATTAAATCTGAGGTGAATTTCTCAGGAGCGAACACCATACCAAACTATGCACATTGCAGGGAGCCAGATCGGGAGGATGACTATCTGATTAACACTGTGAAAACTTGTCTTATCTGCGATGACTTGAAACTCACACACAACAGCTGAAAAAGGGAGTGGGGGATGGTAGAGAAGCACAGGAGATGATAAAGATTACAGATTACAGGCCTGGCACATAATGTCCAACACAGCCCATGGCACAGAGGTGCTCCTCCATTCCCTTCTCATTTTATTGGTGTTTCCCATTATCCATATGTATGGTTTTGTCATGCTGTAACCTCTCAAGTCTTTTTTTTCCCCTCATTTTGTATTCTGTGTATTGTTTAATTTATTTTGCTTTAATCTGATTAACCTCAACTCAGAAGTACTTTTTTTACACAAATAAATGTGACAACTTGAAAGGACTTGACTGTAATGATGATGTTACCATCTTTGTTACCAACAGGAGAATTATGATGCAGTGTACGGTTGTCAGGCCAACCAAAAATAACAGAAAGGTTATTTTTCACTTGTATGTAAATTGTGCAAGTAATTAGAAGGAAATGTCTGTGTAAATGCCATTGTGTGTGTGTGTGTGTGTGTATTATTCTGGCGGGGTGCAAGGGGCCCCCATGTGTCTGGGGCCATGAAGCTTATGATGGGGGTCCCCGGTAGAAAGGGTGTGTGTGTGTGTGTGTGCGTGTGCATGATATTAATCTTGAGGTTCTCTAGCGCTAGATGTCTGATTAGACCCCTCTCCCACACCACCTGCTCCCATGCAACACAAAATAATAATACCCCAAAGCTGTGTGTGTGTGTGTGTATGTGAGTCTGTCTGTCAGTCTGTTTGCACATAATACTACGAGAGCGTCTTAAAGCCCATTGTTGATGTCGTTGGTCTTTCAATGGTTATTATCAACTGAGTTTGGTTTAATGGGGCTGTCTGCAATATTTTGAGGAGCCACAAAGCACATAAGCTGAAAATGATATTCAATAATAGACACTGTTATAGTGAAAAAGTGGTCTGCACACTGAAGTATCTGGTAAATGAGTCAGCAACTTTGTGGGGCACACTCACTCAAGCATTTCAGTGTTGACAGTGAGGCCATAATTAGACACGCATGTCTGAGGAACAACCAGTGCAGAGAGACATATACAGTCATACTGAGTGACTGGACTCAAAGTCTGCACCTCAGGGCTTGGAAATGCAGTGTGTGTAACTACACTAGTAGTGTACTATGAATAGTTGTCTAAAACCCAAAGTGGTAGCATCCATGCATCAGTTTCGCTACCAAATGCCATGGTAATATGACACTGAAACAACTTCTGTGCCCAATTGTGTAAACGTATGATCATCTGTGCTAAATCTCACTTGTTTACTGAAGAAAATGCTTGATTCATTTTTAATGGACCTCTTCAGGATGATTCCAAGATCCCTGCACTGAGAGTGGTCTTACCTAGAACACAGTGACAAACATCATCATTATTTTGGATATGGGTTAATAGCACAGAGCAAAAGTTACTGTAGAATAGCCTCTACCTCCTATTTGAAAAAAGAAAAAAAGAAAGATCATTTACAGTCTGCCCATGAGAGTAAATAAAGTGGTGTCTACCTGACTTTTAAACTAGTAAACAAATAATTTAACGAACTAACTAAACAGATGGAAAAGAAATAAAGAGAATTAGCCCCAGCTGTTCATTGGAGGTGCTTGTGACACCGGAGCACAGTGAGAAAGGTCAACCCACTCTACAGACTGAAGATTCTCTCTCTCTCTAGCTTTCTCTCTCTCTCAGCCTAATCTCTTAACAATAGGATCCCACAGCAGGTCATTAGACACAATTACCACTTATTAAAACACAGCCTGATGACTTAAACAGGAAGGTAACAACAAGTTTATCTAGGGACAATAGCTGCTTACCTCAGCCATGTCCATTTGCATGTGTGTGTGCGTGCATGCATATGTGTGTGTGTGTGCACATGCATGCATATGTGTGTGTGTGTGTGTGTGTGGGAAAGAGAGAGTGTGTGTGTTCACAATGCACAGTATATGATACAAAGTTAGACTCATGTTTTATTTCAGTAACTTGTTTCATGAAGCCACAGAACACAATTGATGTATATGCAGTCTATATGTATATATATAGAGAGGGAATCTGTAAAAATGAGTGTTGATTTATCTTCAACTTAAATCTTTCTCACCAGGTTCTGAGGAGAGTTTCTGAGATTGTTGTCACATGCAGCTAACCTTGGGGAATTTGCTGTCTCTCTGTATGCACACTCTCTGCATGTCTTTCTCTCTATTTCTCTGTGTCTGT
This sequence comes from Tenualosa thibaudeaui, assembly GCA_027481765.1. Taxonomy (NCBI): domain Eukaryota; kingdom Metazoa; phylum Chordata; class Actinopteri; order Clupeiformes; family Clupeidae; genus Tenualosa; species Tenualosa thibaudeaui. The sequence continues at coordinate 6,800,053 of JAIFZK010000136.1, read as the reverse complement.
CTGTCTCTCTCACACACACATACACATAGTCACACCAACACACACATATGTAATACACACACATACACACTTCATTGCCGTTCAGCTGATAAAACTTGCATGTCATCATCAGATGGTGAGGATTTAATTTGCTTCACAGGAATTTTAGTGTTGGAAGGAATTCAGGACAGGAGATAGTCCTTGTGGTTTTAAATATGCTGGTAGTAGTATGCCTATACATGGGGTTAATTTTTTGCCTTTTTCTTTTGTTGTTGTTTGTTAATGCTTCCATTCCTGGGTGTCGCTGTATGCTTTAGACCATACAATTCAATGATGTACTTACTGCAGTCTACCATGAAAGTACAAGAACACAAATCTCCATTAAAGAGGAAAGTAGTAGAAATATCTAGTGACTTCAAATACCACATTATTTGGCAATATTAAATGTTTTTTTAGCTTGTTGACACTGTAAACAATGAGAATTTATGTTATAAAATAATTTATATATCACAGCTACTTCATATCCATGACAAACATGTCAAGTAAAGTGTCAAGAAATTGTATTGTATTACTTAAGAATGTCCTGTAATAGTACAGACATGGAGCAGATAAAATGGGTTTGGGGGGAAAAAAGTATATTTTTGTATTATTTTGAGTATTCCTCTAAATGTAAGACTCTTAACTACTGTGTACTGATAAATCTGGAAAAATAAATGTCAATCAAATCCTGTGACTCTATATTTTGAATAATTGATGGTTTCCATCAGTCTTGTCAGAAATGCTAAACCTTTGAACTAGTTTTGGAGAGGAAGTTGTAAATAAACGGCATCAAAATGGCCAGGGCATGTAATCCTTATCTCCCTGTAAGGATTATAAATTGTAATTCAAGAGAATCCCTACACCTTGTCTTGAAAAGAAATCTGACCCTTTTACAGAGCTTCACATAAAGGGATTGACCTTGTGGCAACCTGCTACAGAGTCTGTGAAGTGGACAGAAAAAAAAGAAACTCTTAATTTGAGACGCTCCACGTTTATTTTCATGAGTAAACATTCAACAATTTCCAAACAATGAGCTTGAGGAAAAGGTTTTTCATGCCTCATTAAGTTTAAGCTTGTTCCTCTCACCCACTGTCTCGTTCTATTGAGCGATCGGATTCCAGAAAAATCGGTGAGGGAGATTATCCACGAAAGCTTTCACACTGTCATCGTCTGTCATTGAATAAGCTCTCAGGGGGTGTGTGAACACACACTCCTCTTTGATTGCCCTGCTAAATCTGTGATTCACAACCCAGAGGACGAAGGGTCAATGTCATCACCTTTCACGTGGCATTTGAAATATTATTCTACTAATCACTAGGGATGAAAACTGTAGATCCTGCATGTTAGTCATAAACTTAACACAATGGGGCCCAATTCAAATGTTGGGCAATGTGTTAAATCTAACTGAGGCTAATTTAGTAACCAGCAAAGTATAATTAGAAATATAATACTACGGGGAAGATTGTTAGTTAGCTCAATATGCCCATACACCACATTTGGTTTAGTTTATGTGTGTGACGGCCATTTCCTGACCATGCACTTTGCATTCAAATCAAGTCCTGGTGTGTGCCACTCTGTTGGATGACGTTTAATGCCAAACCTGCTAAGCAGGACATTGAACATTCTTAAACCAATCAAAAAAAATCACTGGATGATACAAAACAACATGACGTGATTGGTGTTTTGTCTGAATTGTGCTCTTGGCTCTGCGAATATTTATGATTTCTGATAGGTCTTGTGATACAAAAAAGAACAAGTTTGTTCTTTAGATGTTCTTATACAAGGGTTACACTTTTAATCTAAGCTTGCGCCAACCCTTTGATATAACGGCCTCATCTGTATTTGCTCTGACACACTGTTTCAGTGAGTGCTTCACTTGTAAGTGCTGGTTGTGACCCATGGTCCAAAGAGTCAGTTAATGTCTCTAATCGAGCAGAACAAGCCCACCACGGGCCATAGGGGTTTTCTATCCACTAGGGATCAAGATGGTGCGATTCTCTCGCCTTGAAAGCCTTTGCGTGGAACAACAGTGATGGCGTGTATGGTAGATGAAAAAGGCTGTGGAGGGTCCTGTCAAACGCTGGAGGATGAGGTTGGCCTGCAGTGCTAGGGGATGGTGAATGAGGGCGTGCTGTATTTTGCAATGTAGGGAGCCTCTGTGTCTGCTTTACTGTACACATTCATGCTCTATCCTCTCCAGTCTACTCTGAGGAGGCACAGGCCACCAACTGAGAATTAACAAGGTCTACCCAGAGATAGGAAGTACCTAAGTACAAATACTTGTACTTAAGTAGAATTTTCAAGTATCTGGATGGATTTTTCTTACAACTTTTCTTCTTTTTTCTGACTTTTACCCCACTACATTTTAAAAAAATATATCTATACTTTCTACTTCTACTCACATTTTCAAAACATGCTAGTTTATTTTTGTCTTAGTGCATTTGAGTGAAATTACAAATATTTTCTTTTTATGACCGATTTCAACATGGATGGACAATAATAGAATTTATTATGAAACACCATTAGTATACTTTTAGAATTTATTATGAAGCACGCTCAAGTATACTTTTTACTTTTAAACCTTAAGTGCATTTCTAAGGAGCCCCTGAAGTGACATGAGTAGTTTGTTAGGGGAGTTTGTTTTGCGAGATCTTGACTTTGATTTGCGAGATCTTGACTTACAACACTTACTTACCATCTCAGAATTGATAGCTTGTTAGAAAACATCAACATGCATTGACAAATAGCACTTTAGTTTGAGATGGGTCAAGTCAAGTGATGAAGCTCACGTCTCCAGATGTACGGTATTATGTATGCAAAGTCCTACATCGATCTCTATTTTATAATGCTGCCATACTGTTCTGCGCTCCAGAGGCCGAGGCACAGATCCTAATGGAAGGAAAAAATAATGGAAGGATTCTTATATTGTTAATGCTTACACTTGCCCTTACACAGGAAAGGGTAGAATAATTATCCATGAGAACAACTGACCTCTATCTGCTTTTTGGTCCACTATGTTTCACATAAGAAGAGTTACAGGTTTCAACTGGATTTAACCAGATTTATCACTTAGGCAATATGTCTACTATATTTGGATATAAAATCAGTATTATTTATGAGTTTCCTTAACAGGCCTCCAGGGCCACAGCCAATTTGTCTAAATGATTAAGTGACTTTGTCTCCCTGCTGATTTGAATAGCAGCAGTGTCCTGCTATTTTTGTAACATTCAGGGGTAACTGTAACATTCATCGGAACACTCACTTAAAAATGTAAAGGAACTAATTGCCTGTCAGGTACATCTGGCATTTACTCAGTGGGAGATCACTCTCTCTCTCTTTCACACACACACAAACATACGCACACACAATTTCACCAGATTTTTGAACATCCACAGCATACTCTTTGTCTGCCTCTCTCGCTCTCATTGTCTCTCTCTGATTGCATGGGAGCAAATGCGCATGCATGTGTAGCACTCATTCTCATTGTATGTCTTGCATTGTAGTGTCTGGAGGAGTGCATCTTTTCTATCCCTCCTCAAGCTGTCCTGTTGCCCCATCTTTGATGTCATGTGGAAGTAGCCTGCTGGCTTTAATTGATTGCATGTTGTGAGGAGTATGCCTGATTTACCCCTCTCTCCCTGCTGGGGGACAAAAAAAGAAACAGGCTGTGTTTGCCTCGACATCATCAGGACTAGCTCCAGGAGCTACGTCCTTAACGCTTACTTAATTAATGACTACAATGGACTTACATCAGTTTATGTCATTAAAGGATGAACTTAGGGATATGAGGATTTAATGCTGGTACTTTTTTAACATCATGTCCAGAGATTAAGTATCTCCCTAGTAATAACAGTGTTTAAATGTCAATAATACATGATTAATACTGTGTGATCACTTGGGAAAACATATGTGTGGACAGAGAACACAGAATGAGAGTTGATTAAAGTAGAAGAATGTCAGCAATTTAATAAAAATTGTGATAAAAACAAAAAAACAAAAAAACACTCACATTCCCTTTTATGTCAATAGTTCCTCATTTTAAAAGACAGCCTCTTCCTCAGCGTCATGTGACAAGGCTTCTTTAAAACAATCATCCATGCCCCAGTGCCTGCAAACCTATTAATTAAACCCAACAAGTCTGACACAAAAGTCTATCCTTTAAGGAAAAAAATGTTAACATTTCTTTCAAAGGAGTTAAGTGGAACGAGTCGACTACAACAGAATCGGCATAATGGCACAATATGGTGGCCCCTGAACCGTGGGCGTAGCTATGAATGGAGAACGAATGACATCAAGGTCTGGCTAAGCCCTCTATTGTCGTGGTCGCTTCCCATCTCCTCCTCCTTCTCAGCAAGACTCCCTTCCCATCTCAGCAGTGGCTCACTGAGCCCTGTCATTAGGCAGAAACATGACCCTTGACCTCAGGGTGACCCCAAAGTGACCTGGTGTGTGAAGAAGGTGAAGAAGAACTTGAAGAGGGTGACAACAGCTCTGATGTGCTGAGAAAAGAAGGAGAGCACCATTCACTCATACTTTCAATTGATGGCTTTTTTTAAGGAACAGCAAAGAGGTTACTACAATTGTGCAGTTCAACAGTTGAACAGCCTGAAAATCCTTGGGATTTTGTTTATACTTTTCCTCTGTGACAGACATCCTCTGAAACACTGCCTGTCCAGTCGTTTAGCATGCTCTTTACTGATACAGTATTTTTCCTTGGTAGAGGCTGGAGCTTCTCTGACAGCCAGAAAGAAGAGAATAAGGGAAGAGATGTGAGGAGAGAGAGGAGAAGAGGGGTGGAGTTGAAAGAGAAGTGAGTGGGGAGAAAAGAAAAGAAGAAGAGGAGGAGATTAGGGCTAAAATAAACACAGCCGCTTGTGTATTGTTTCCCAGTGGCCCTTGAGCACAGGTGAAAGAGGACTCCAGGGTGAGTTAAACTGAGACCTGCTGGCTTAACTCTGCCCCTGGGGGTGGGGGAGGATTGGGGGGGTGGTGAGGGGATTGTACCCACATGACTACATGCTTCCAGCCCCCCACCCCTCAAAGTCAGCCCACAACCCCTCATTTCACATTGCGTTTTCTGGCACCGCCCCAGCCATGTTGGCTTTGTTGGCCCCCAGTGGGGGAGCTTTTGCAACCCCCTCTTACCTCATTGTCCAATCAAACTTAAACGCCTCGTTGGGTTACTCGAATCCTTTTCCTTTCTGTCTTCTTTACTCCCATTCTTTCACCCCCCCCTTTTAACTTTGAACCAAACAGTCCATTGATGAGGTTTTCTATGTGATGTTCTGGAACATTCTTACTGAAGTTCCCACTTGACACCCGCACTGTCATATTTATCTTTTAGTCTTTTTACATCTTGTAATGGTTTAAAAGGTGGATTCCCACAGTAACAAAAGCCAAAAGTTCAGAAGGACTCTGAAGGACTTCTTCTGTATGTCTCTCCATCTTTACTTCTCCCTTTTTCTTTTCCTATTGTTCTTACATGCAGGACAGTTAGAGAGAGAGAGAGAGAGAGAGAAATAAAAGAAAGACATGAATCAATCCCACATCTACAGATAAACGACTGTATGTGCCAACACCTGCGGTCCAGTTTGTATTTGCAGTTTACCATTTATCTGTATTTGATCAGCACCAGCACCATGTCCTCTATAAAGCTGCACAGAGGGCTACTATCATTCTCATCTCTAAATCCACAGTGGTTCCTCAATTGTTCGGCAGTGTTATTGAAGAAAAGCCCCAGGTGGAAAACCTGGCATTGTCCCGGGAAAGGAGCCAGGCACAGAGTTTGAAAGAGTGTGCTGTTTCACACCAACCCATTGATCTTACCTTCAGGATAATGGGCACGATTGTCGTTTGCACTTTGGCTGTTTATGTGGGCAAACGATCTTTGCCTATTAGCGGCAAATTAATTATATAAATAAATAAATAATGACGGGAATGCAAAGAACAAGGTCGTTGTTTATTAAAGTTGAGAGCTTGTGTTGAAATATAATCTATCATGTATGTCTGAGGGCAGTGCTGTTCCCACAGCAATGAAACAGAGGTAAAGTGTGTTATTTGAGTGTTACTTGAGAATGATTGCACATAATTGCTGTAAGGGGGCAGTCATAAGTTACAACAAAGTAAAACATACCTGAGTTGAACCCCCATCAGTGTGATCAGTGTGAACAGGTCATGCAGATAGTAATTATGAAAGCCGTGTGTGTGAGTGTGTGTGCACGTATGTGTGTCCTTGCAGGTCTACAGCATCTCTCACCCTGCACTGGTTCTCAACAGACCTTGTGCACCACACCAATGTCAACATGTTCATGTAGATGAGCAAAAACGTATCAGATGATCACGAAAGGTTGAGATTTCCGCTCCCTTCAGCTGTGCTGTAATCAGAGAGGCTGCTTACATGGAGAACTCTGGCACATTTCAACCTAGATTTCTGCTGTAAGAGCCTGGCTTATGCAACCAGTTGCTCAATTTCCATACATCTCCCTCTTCCCCAAGGCAGAATCAAGAAAAGTGGATAAATACACACTGGACAGACCCAATCAGACCAATGATTCTAGTAGCATTTGCTTGTTGGTGTTTGTATACTTGCTTTGCATAATAAAGACCTCCATATGGACACCTGCATGGATAAAACCCTTCCTATGAGACAGAGTGGCACCACCACCACTAAGAAATCCTTTACTTCCTGCATGCATCGTGAGAAGACACTGGAGTTAACGTTACAAAAGCACATGTATCCAGTTTGACGAGGAGCAGCACATAAAGAATGCTTTTTGTTTTGAGTCTAATCAGATTTGCTAAGCCTCACTGACAGCTACTGTGAGAAACACCTCAGTTTAGAGAACATGGTGCAATACTTCAACTCCTGGAATGATGAAGAAGCTGATAAGTCTGAGAAGGATGTACAGTCTGTTTTATTTTTGTTGTGTGTGAGACTGTAACCACACACACACACACACACACACACACACACATATTATCATATTATTTATTCTCTACTTGTATGTTGTGTTGTTTGTTATGTACTTGGGCATAATAAAAAGGGCATGAAAACTGCAGGAACTAAAGGACTTGATGTTGTGATACTGAGATAAATACATTTTTTATGGCATGTCTTTTCTAAGTAACATTGTGGTAAATCAAAAAACTGATTTAATGTTATGCTTTGGCACACCAAAAAATGTATGGGACAGGCCGCACCTGGCCTGCAGATACTAACACCTGCCCAAGCGAGTTCTGAGAGTCGTGACCACAAGATCGGCATCGCTTTCACACGGACGTGTGCTCTGATTGTGTACCAGTCTCCTCCACTGACCGTGTTTATGTTTACGTTTGAAGATAGAGTCATGCTATCATGCAGCTTTGTGTCTAACAACTTCTCATCTGTTATTGTCTGTGAATGAAAGAAGGTGAGATCCTTTCCCATAACACTGACGCAGATGAGGAGAGATGATGACCACTGATGTCTCAGTGGCTCTGGGTGCTTTTCAGAGATCACATCAGATCAGTGCTACACATTTGTCTTCTTTTGTGTGTGTGTGTGTGTGTGTGTGTGTGTGTGTGTGTGTGTGTGTGTGTGTGTGTGCTTTTTGCTTTTCTTTTTTATCTCTCCTCTCTGCCTTGTTAAAATGTATTCTGTTTTTTTTGTTGGTTTTTTTTTTACGATCCAATGTGGTAGCAAATGCGTGTGTAAAGGGCAGCACGTAGAAGAAGTCACGCAGTACTTGTGCCTTGTGTCATTTCTTCTCTTTAATGAAAAGAAACTGCTATTACACTAATGTTTCTCTGCAGAAAAGGAGCTCTGCGTAACACTTTAGTTAAAATATCAGAATGTGAAAAAAAAATCGTGTTAGCGGTATGTCTACTAAGCACTGCCTCAGCACCTTGTTGTCCAGATATTCAATGAAGTTAGTGTGCAAATCAACTAGCATTGGACTGGCTTTACTATAATATATTCTACATGTTCTACCACATATGGCTGCTGTGTACAATGCAAGTGGGCAGCCATCACCTACTGTTTAGGGCTTCAGGCTTGTAACTGAAGGGCTGCTGGTTCGATCCCTGACCTGTAGAGCTTGGTTGGAGCACCCTTACCCGTGAAGGCACCTAATCCCTTACTGCTCCCCGGGCGCCAGTGTAGCAGGCAGCCAATTAATCCAGGTTAGTGTGTACTTGTGACTTGTGACTAGTGACCAAATTTCCCTCATGGGGTCAAAAGAGTGCAGATTATTATTAAGTAAATGCAAAACTGCATTACATTAAAGCTACACAAAGCACCTTTAAGAACAAACAACCCAGTATCTCAGGATACACTGGTTCTCTACTATATGAACTTTTCAATATTCCCTACCTCTCTGTCTCTCTCTCCCTCTCTCTCTCTCTCTCTCTCTCTTCCTCAAATAAGCCTTATTCCATGTTTCCAAAACCTCTGTTGCCAAAGCAAACGTATCCTCTCACCATCTCTCTGTCTCTCTTCTCTCTCTCTCTCTCTGCCTCTGCACTCCTCCTTTGGTCATGTCTGGCCTTGGTCGTCCAGGTTCACCAGCATGAATTGTAGCAGCCGGAGGAGTGTACACCTGGCTGACGCCAGACACTGTGTGTGTGTGTGTGTGTGCGTGTGTGCATGCTGTGGGTCCCCCAGTGGCTTAGCTGTCTATAGGAGCTCCCATTAGCAGCCAGGCATCAGTAGCAAACACCACTTAATGCATTGGCCCTGAACCGCATTTTCAGGCAGATTGGCGAGAGGAGAGGATTCATGGTGCTGCAAGTGTGTGTGTGTTCTCTGTGTGTGTGTGTGTGTGTGTGTGTGTGTGTGTGTGTGTGTGTTTGTGTGTGTGTGCAACTGTGTGTTTTTCTCAATGTGGTTGCACAATTTGCATATGATTCTGTGTGTGTGTGTGTGTGTGTGTGTGTGTGTGTGTGTGTGTGTGTGTATGCCACTTAATGTGTTAATGTGACCTGGCAGACAGACAGACAGAAGGACAAACAGACAGACAGATCGTCTGACACCGCCACATCAGCTCTCTGTCTACCACTCGACCTCCATGCTGGGTGTCACTCACTCACTCCAGTAAATCAGTCAACAACTGCAAGAGGAGGCTACTGTGTGTCGTTTGCTGTGTCTGTCAGCCAGTCACGTCTCAGGGGGTAATTGATGAGAGTGGCAAATTCCAAACACTTCTGTCCAAACAAGCATCCTAAGCTTCCAAAGCACCTGAGAGGGCCACAGGTCGGTAGTCACAAAGAAGTTTGCTCTTTTAAAAACATTTGTGTCAATATTGCTGTAGTTTGTTTACTCATGACTTACTCGTCTCTTACCATAGGTCACAAATTGCAACGACACAGAGGAGGCGGGGTGTGTGTGTGTGTGTGTGTGTGTGTGTGTGTGTGTGTGTGTGCACGCGTATGTGTGTGTATGTATGTTTGTGTGTGTGTGTCGGGGGGTTGGGGCGGGGGTTGTTGGCTAGGTGGAAAGATTGTTCAAAGGGGGAACTAGAGAGAAAAAAAATGACGGGGTAAAGGTGATGTGTGTATGGGGGGAGGGAGGGGGGTGGTTCAAGAGGGCCAAAAAAGAGAGAGAGAGAGAGAGAGAGAAAGGTGAGAACACTACCTTGTGTCTCTCTGGTGCTGATCCTTGCGATGACTCTTGACCCTCTTGTGCAGAGAGACTTAACTGGAGCACCACTGTCTTACAGGGAGACAAAGGGAATGTGGGAAACACTTGAACCAGAAGATGATCACTTCACTGCTATTCAGTTCACTCATGTGTTGAGATCAATCATACAGACATAATTCTTGTCAATTACACTGGAATGATAAATACATATATATTTACATGACAAATACATATATAATTGCAAGACTAATACATATTTCACTTTGACAAGGTATTTCAACAACACTTTGCGAATGAAATTACCATTATCCGATGAAATATATTTTCACATTATTTTATGTTTTCCCAAAATCAACGTAGGAACACTTATATTGAGCCATTCTATAATGATTTAGAAAATGTTACTCACAATTGTTTATATTATTTGGTGCTAAAAATACATAGATTGTTTTAGAAAGAAGAATAAAACTGTAGATGTTTTATATTTAACACAACTTTTCCTTCCCCTCCTTACCTTTGCCTCTTTATGTCTTAATTCGCCGTCTCTTCACTCATCACTTGTCATCCATTTCATTCACTCACTCTCTCTCTCTTTCTCCATCTCTCCATCTCTTTCTCACCTCTCTCTAGGTGGTCCATTGCAGAGATAGACATCCATCAGGGCCCCTCACTTAGGCCTTCTACGCCTTGACGACAGCAAACAATAGCAAACCATGGACAAGACAGAACACTGCTCCCTTTCTCTCACTCTCTGTATGTGTGCACACATTAATTTTCTAGACAGGGAAGAATACATGTAATGGTTTCAGAAGTTATTTTCTCCACAAATTAATAGTATAATGTGAATACTGTATGTGATTGACCATGGGCACAATGCACAACAAAGGGACTGAAAGGTCCCAGCTATGAAGCAATACAGCCAAAACCTACTTTGATCTTCTCTGACATCACTGAGCTGGCCGGAGTCCGACTGCATTCTTATATCTTGACAAGGTTATCTCAGGCCACAGTCATACACAGAAGTTTCCTCACCAAACTTCCTGTATGAGGGTTATTTCCACCTGGCCCTTTTGGCCCCTGAGTCATTCAGTTTCTCCACGATCCACAAACTAATCCTGATTACTGAACAACTTTCACTAAAACCAAGGAGCTATGAAGTGAATGTACTATGTATGAATTTTAATATATTGAACATTACAAGAAACTATTCAGCCGGCAAACATCGTATCATGGACATTGCATCGTGGTCCGGGAAATGTTTACCATCTGTTATTATAACAAATTATTTCTTATTATCAGTTATTACCATCTGTTATTACAAGAATTCAGTGCATGTCATTCAGTAGAGAAAATCTGTAAGTACAGTGCAAGATGGGTTCTTAAGAAATTATTTGAGGCTTACAGAAGTCTTTATCCAGGGGTCACCAAGTCATGTGTAGTGTCTCTTCTATCCACTAGATGGTAGTATGGCACTTGCCCTTCTACCTTTATACAATTATTGTGGTCTCTCACCCCTTCTGCAATATTGTCTTGGTTTGCAAAATGATTTGGCATTCAAAAAATGTATTGCTGGAGAAGTAGTATATATTGTGAGCATACACCCACATAAAGGTGCTCCTTAGAGTAATTTTGCAAATAACAAGCAGCATAACACTCTTAATTCCATTTTTGATATTTATTCAATGTTTCATCGTGTAGCATGTGTCCACACAGAACAAGATTCATGTAACTGTTAACATACCTGTGTACTTGATAGATGTGGTTATGTACAAAGTGCCATAGATTGTGGATATGAGAACAGTAACACAGTAAGATATACATGAATAGCTCATTTGATGTGTTCACATTGTGTTGTCTACTTGACGGATTGTGGATTGAGTGTATTTGACGAGAAGGAATGCTAACTGAATGCTTGTCCTTATCTGAGGGTGTCATGTTGCCCATCTCCAAGTTTTCTCACACGGCACATGGCGATAACGTCCTTCACTTGACAGATAACACTCTTCTCCAGTGAGACATCAGATTAGTCTGATTGTCGTGATGAAACATGCTCATCTTACTCAAATACCCACAAAGACACACAGACACATGTGCACACACACGTGCGCACATGCACACACACACACACACACACACACACACACACAAACACAACACACACACACACGCACACACACTATTAGACTCTCACCACAGTGATATTTACAAACACACACACACACATACACACACACACATTTAAACCTATTAGACTCTCACCACAGTGATATATACAAACACACACACACACACACACACACACACACACACACACACACACATTCCTTAAGTGCATCATCTCTGATTTGTATTTACCATGATAATTCAGCAGGAGGTCCTGTGTGATGACTGCATATTTCTGATGATGACAGTGGCAACATTTGCCTCCACTAATATCATTTTTAAACACAGTGCTTATTTCATGCCATATTTCGAAAGGGGATAAGGAAACCAATAATATCAAAATGTTAATTTACTTCATCACTTCTCTCCTTTGTAAATTTGAGTACTAACTCAAATGCATTGGTCTAATAAAATTAACTTAATTATAGCAACTGAATTAAGTGTTTTGGATCAAAAACTGTGGAGCATTCCTACATCTAACACTGTAAATGACTGTAAATTCACTGAATTGAAAACTATGTATCATAGGACTATATCTCACTTCACACAAGTAGACACAAGATGGTAGATAGCAGTAAACCATGATTCTGCTATTTCCCAACACTATGATAACATTATGATATCTTAGAACTTGCCCACATAGTCAGCTTTCATCATCCCTAGAGGGGCTTGGATGACCCCATACAAACTACTACAAATACGGACTTGATTGTGACCTGCAAAAATACAAAAAAGTGCACAAATGTCGTTTTTAGTGTATTGCCAGTGGTGACCCTAATGTTGTACCACAGCATTCAGTGACCTCAACAGGGCCATGGGTTGATGAGCTGGAATATCCCTGAATTCACATCTCTGACTTGTGATTACCACAATGATTCAACAGAAGGCCCTATGAGACTTTTCCTGAGTTATGGGGTAACCTGAGTAGGGTGAGCTGACTGGGAGACCTGGGGTAATAGGCAGGCATTTTTGCAAATCCACAGTAAGCGGTTTGGTATTGTAGTCAGAGGGTATAAGGGACATTTATTAGTGCAAACATGCATTGTCAAAACACTGCTGAATAAATCATCGTCACGGTGACTTTTCTTAGAATACTGCAGCTACATTACAGTAATAATAATAATACACAGTTTTATCTGATAAGCCTTTGATCTTCATAGCCACGGTTTGTGATCACATTATGTGTTTCCCAAATAATAAACTGTTTTCAACCTAACCCATCCAGTTGGGTCCAGTTCTTAGAACAAGTAGTGCTGGTACAAAGGTATTTACTGACACAGTGAGGAGGTGGGGGGTAATAATAAGAAATGTAATGTCATGTTATGTCAGGTCAGGTCAGATCCACCCAAAATAACTGCTGTTGATTGTTGATTATGGCTGATAATTACTGTTTAAAATATGCTGCATGTTTTGTAAATAACTTGTAAAATTGTGACCATATAAATATTGTATAAAACACACAAGCATGTTGCTGATTTGTGTTGGCCTAATTCAAATCTCATTCAAAAGCATTTGAGTATCATTTGGTGCCAAAATGTCATTTTGAAACAGAATTGAGTAACACTTTCAATTACAGCCTGTGAATTATTGTGCAAGGAGTGGATAAGAACAGCGCAACTAAACAAAAATTTAGGTGTGATGTCAGAATTACAAAGTAAGAACACAGCAAGGTTAAATGTGTAAGTTTATTTTACAGCCCGTAAATCCAATGTTGGGGTGTAGTTACAGGTAGTTGTGGAGAATTTGAGTTATTAAATTGCAGCAAGTATTTAGAAAAGGCAGCGTTGAATGCATGACAGTCTGCACTCCCAATGTTAGTGTATAGGAATAAGTAGGTAGTTGTGGGGAATTTCTGTAATTCCACTGTAGGCTACTTGGTCTTTAGTTAATGGCAAAGATGTTAGGGTGTGATTACAAGTACAAGTATACCTACCTATACCTACCTGCATCATATCTTCATTTTGTTACAGTTTTTATTTTAAATGTTATTTAACCAGTGATTTGGAATATGTTACTTTTTACTTCACAGGTCAAACATAGCAGCTTAGGTCAGCTACTCCACAGTATATCTCTTGCCACAGTGTATCTATTTCATTGCTGATGTTGTTGTAAGGTCTGACTTGCACTGTATTTATTTTGTATTTATGACAACATTACAGATAAATTTCTATTTTGTTACATCATTCTTGTCTACTCCTTATACAATAATGCACGGTTGTAATCTAAAGCGTTACCTGGAATTGTGAAGTTGATAGTAGAGTTTCATCTAGATGTAAGTGATCTATTTCCAGGTGTTATGTTATTGACTTGTGAGAAATGGTTTTACACACACACACTGAGCTAATTGTGTACTGTGTTTGTGCAAAACAAAATGTGGCATTGATAGCATCTCAAAAGAAACACTCCCAGTGTTGGGACAAGAGAAGCGCTACAGGAAAAGTGGCTTATAAAGAACCAGCCCTTGACCAATAACAAACCGTTGTCTTGTGCCAAATGGGCTAAACGCCCATTTCAATTAGTCATTATCCATAACATTGACATTTCCACCAGTGCCACAGAATGGCCGCCAGTAGCCTGGGCCTAGATGACATTGAAACATTTGCAAGCTGGTCTGTACAGAAATACATTGGAAAGATCAGTTAATATTCATAACATGCATTTTAAAAGTTTAATGAGTTAAGTTTGAGGATGAATATACTGTAGGTCTGTTTTGTATATGTAGCTGCCTGTTGATAAGTTAGCCCTGGAGAAGAATTGGAAGCTATCAACCTAAACAAAAACATTTGCAAGATTTGCAAAATATATCTAAAATTTTCCATCTAACCCCAGGGGCCTCCTTACCCCCTGGTGTTGATGAGGGTTCAAATAATTAATAATGAATATGTTTGAGTAGAGAATGCTGTTAAAAACGATCATATGCTCATAACCTATACTAAGTATGATTTCCATAGGGACATAACATCAGGGACTTTTTTTTTGCTCCTGTTGCTCTTGAGTGCTCCTTGCTGTAATGCGCCATGAGACAATACTGTTTTAAAAGGCACTGTTTAAAGATAATTGAATTGAACTGAACTGAATCGAAGGTCCCAAGACCAGACCAGAGTGGATTGTGCTTTATTGGTGGCTTTAGAGAGGAAACTGTGTGACTATCGCTTTTACAATTACACATTTAGCAGACACTTTTATGCAAAGTGACTTTGGAGGATAAACATTCAAGCTACAACACAATTAAAAAACGAAGAGTGCATATTGCTGACATGAAATTTGCTGTACTTTGAAATGAATGTGAAGGAGCGTTTTTAAAAGTGCAGTGTAGAGGGAGAGTGGGAGGTGCATTGTAAGTACATTCTTGGTATTAAGATTTTTTTGCCAGGATATATTCTTAGAAGAACTGGATTGTCAAGAATTTCTTGAAGGTGGAGAGGGTATCTGTTGGCACTTGGAAGTTCAGGAACAACAGCTGAAAATAGTCTGGATTGACTATGATTGGCTGTGCTAGACAACGTTCCTTGGAGGAGCAAAATGGCCAGAGGTTAACATAGGGCTTTAAAAGGTAGATGGTGGCAGATCCATCAATCACCCTGTAGGCCAACATTAGTGCTTTGAATCTGATGCGAGTGGCTAAGGGTAGCCAGTGAAGTTCAGTGAACAGAGGTGTGACGTGCTCTTTTTGGCTGGTTGAAAATCAGACTTGTAGTTGCATTCCGGATCATCTGTAACAGTCTCACAGTACAGGCTGGAACATGTGATATGAGGGCATTGCAATAGTCAAGATGAGAGATAACCAAGGTCTGTACCAGGAGCTGGGTTGCATGTTGGGTTAGGTACAGCCTGATCCTCCTTATGCTGAATAAAGAAAAATTGAACTACAGGGCAACGTGATTGGCAAAGGTCTGCTGGTCATTAATCATGACACCTAGGTTTCATGCAACTTTAGCAACAGTAGGGAGTCTCATAGTGGAGTCAACAAGAGGAATGGACAGGGCTGGATATCATCTGCATAACAGTGATAGGAGAAGCCATGGGAGTGGATGACTGGACCCAGTGAAGTGGTATACATGGCAAAGAGATAGATCTCTCACACTGTGAATTGGCACCATTGTTCTTTTCTCACTTGCTCCCTCTTACAACCATGTCACTCTCACACTTATTATCCTTATTATCCTCACCAAAGCCATACAAGCCCTTGGGAATTTTTGTTCTTCATGCTGCTTTTTTCATTGTACTGTTTACCTACACCCCTTTCAGTATGTGGTTTGGTCTTTACCTACACCCCTTTCAGTATGTGGTTTGGTCTTTACCTACACCCCTTTCAGTATGTGGTTTGGTCTTTACCTACACCCCTTTCAGTATGTGGTTTGGTGTTCAAATATCAAATGAGAGGAGCTCTGCACTTGTCTTTGCACAGTTGTTGATCCTGTGATTTATGTCCGGATCCATTAAGAGAGGACTGAGATGGAGGGATGGATAGAGCTCTATGATGTGCCAAGAGCACATCTCAACATATACGTAGTTCTGACTGACTGCAGAGAGTCTCCATTCTATTCCCAATACAGGGAGAGGGCAATTCGTCATAGCCAGTTTAGGGGTCATTGCCACCAACACCCATTTAGTTACCCTGCTCTGACTTATCCAGGATACGCTGCCCTTTATTCACCCGGGTCTTGTCCTGGAATGGGCACTAATAATGATAGCAATTAGCAGGCTTAATCATACTGTATATTCCAGGTCTGGACGCAAAGGCACAAACGTACAATGTGTTTGAGGAGGTGCTGGTCACTGGAATGTAATCAAACAGACTGCACACTATAGTTTGATGAACAATTGACAGCGTTTCAACCTTTTTATTGGTACAAACTGGTACTTCTAATTGTTAAAAAACAAAATCACATTCTCTTCGTTTTCTATTTATATTGTTGCATTTGAAGTTTTAAATTACCCATTTTCTTTATAAACTTAAAGATTGTATATTATTTTGTTTTTATGCATTTATTGTTTGATATTAAGTGTAAATAGAAAGTGCTAAGAAGTGCTATAGAAATAAATTGACCTAGACCTTGACAATAAGTATTATGCATTATGTGCTCATTTGCCTAAATTAAATGTCTGAAATGTCACTACAGTCACAAGAGAACATTCTGTACATCCCAGGTGCAGAACAACGTATAACATATCCACATATTTATGATGCTTTATGTCTTTTTTATACACTGGTCCTATTCTCATGATATCATACCTGACTTACAGGGGTGGTGTCAGCTCATTAACCCATTACACCTGTGCAGGCAGGCATGTCTTAGGAGCCCTGTTTTAAAGGAGAAATCTGGTGTTTATCAATCCATTGATCAGTCTATGTATTGAATTTTCTGGTTCTTTTTCCCACAGATAGCACTTGGTGACCTCAAACAACATGGCTTTTGACTAATTCACACCATATTTTTCCTTTAAGGAAAATTTGCTTTGAATAGAATTCAGACAAAATCCTTTCCTTCCTCACTAATTCTTATTTTTAGAGCATGTTGTGTTTAGCTCACATAAGCTTGTTCACATAGGCATCACATACTGTGATGTATATTGTACATTTGTGGAACTGCATGTGAGTTCAAACTGAAACAACACTGAGACCTCATTGAGACTATGAGCATTCTAGAGACTGACCTTTTTTATGGCTGATGTGGAAACTGGTGTTTAGGAGTCAGGGTTAGCCGATGGCTGATATATGCTGTGGGTTTTTCCCTTTTTCCCCACTTGGCTTGGCTACTACTTGGGACTGATACTCCCTCTCACGCTCCCTTGATCCCCCTGACTCACCGTCACTCTCCTGCCTGCTTCAGTCAGTTGTTCAGACTGCTTCTCCCACTCGCGTCATTGAATAAAGTACAGGACATTTTCTCTCATTTAGAACATTTTCTGTTGGTATGTGAGAGAAAGATTATCAAACCACTATGAAAGTTAGGTTAGACTTATTTTAGATTCAGAAAAGTATAGCAGAGTCTTCCTAGATGTACAGTGATTGCACACACTGTTAACCTATACCAAGGCCATTATATATTTATGGAGTGCATAGTGCAAACAGCAGAATATACAGGACTAAAATGGAAGAGGTTCTACTCTACTGTCACTACAGGGCCATTGATCATGGCCAGCCTATAGGTGTCATCATTTCTCTCCTCAGAAGTGTGACATTGGCCAGATATTACACAATTCTATCCCCCTGATAAAAAGGCAGAATTGATTTTATTTAAAGAACTGATTTGTTTCTAAAGGAGAAAGATAAGACTGCTGTCTAACGTTTTAGTGTCCTTTGAACCAAGAAGCTTCAGGATCATCCTGGCCTCCCTAATACATTTACTAGAATCCTACCAGTTGTGTGTTTTGGCATTCGAAGATCAACATATGTTTTTACTACAAAGACCTGAGTAGCAGCAATAGTCATAGAAATAATAGTAATCATCAAAATTACATATGTTCTCATTAGACATAAGTTAGTTTTTATTTTTAATAACTAATACAATTAATGCTAATGATAAACTGATTTTTTTTATTAAGCCATTTAGACATTAAGCCAATTCTCCCACTATGCAGTGACATCTGACTTGCATTAAAGGTCTTCTGAAGGTGAGTTTAAAGCTGAAAATATGATTCTAATTGAAGAAGAGTTACAATCACTGCAGATTAAGGCAAACCTCAGCATTATGGTCCTGTAGAGTGACGTAAAACAAGCATATAAACAACAACAAACACATCAACAAAACACTGTTAGCCCTGAAATGTAATTCTTGTAGCATGACAATGAGAATTGAAATATGCTGAGAGGGCATATTATGGCACAAAAACAACCCCAAATCTCAACATTAACCATCGTATGTAAAAAGGGTTTTTTTGTCTGTAGTGTCTGTCTTTAACCACAGTTCTTTACTTTGTCTCATACAATTGTGACAGACAACAGACCATGTTACAGAGAAACAATGAGGAGGAGAGAGGGAGGGGGAAAAACGAGTGTAGAGTAAGTAGTCAGGCTTGACAATGACAGACCGAACTAACAACTTTCATAGCAACCATCCATTTAGAACTAGTAACATCAGTTTATTCCAGTTGGTTTTGAATGAGTCGATGTTCAGCGGAAAGAAGTAGTTCTGCAAACAAGCCTGTGTTAGCTGTCAAAAACTACATAGTGCAGACATGGAAACAGTGGGATAAGTGGGATAATGAACTCCACGGCATGCATATATCAGTGAATGTTGAATGTTTGAATGTTATCCTCTTTTGTAAGTCGCTTTGGATAAAAGAAGCAGAATAACATCCAGTCACACACAGATTAGGGTTGGGTATGCCACAGGAGAAATGGGTCCAGTGTGCCATAGAGTTACATAGCCTATGTACCCATCCAGGAGAAGTGGATCAATGTGCCACAGAGAACGTTTATCTACTCGTCAACCTGGGTGAAGGGAGATTAAAAACAATACTAACATTGTCAGAGAGATTGGTTCAGTATGGTTTCGGAAGAACAGAAGCTTGGTTTAGGGAAACAAACAGCTGTTTTGAAAATTGAAAGATCATTTGATGTCAGGAATAGGTCAAACTGTTACCCTGACAAGCCAGGCTATAACATCAAAATGCATAGTCTGGACATGACCAATGGACCGGGCTCAATCCTAGAATCCAATCAGCGGTTGTCTTTCAAACTGCCTCTGCACACAATAGGATAATACTCCGACTAATCAGAGCAATGTCTGCAAAACAGCAAATACGTAATTCTTCATGCCTTTTCATATGTCATATGTCATGCCTTTTTCTGCTGAACTTTCAAAAAAAAGACCATGTCTAACTCTTCCAAAGTCGAATGCCAAAGCAGATTCAAATGACTGTTCTTTCTTGGCCACAGCCACCTAGTCATTTTGCACCATCACAGCCCTCTCATCAGCCCACCCAATGACTCTCTACAAAGATACAGCATTGTTATTGGTCCTACCAAGCCTTGGCCCTATGGTGCCTGCCTAGACATACCTGCTGAGCAAAACTGTTTTCTACCGCTAAGGTACCTCTAGGTGTCTAAACTATGAAACTGTGCCAACAACAGATGATATGGTAGATCATATCATGTTTGATACCACCTTTTCCAGCCACCAGATTATTAGCAAAACCAATGGTCCACATCCATCACTCTCAGTCCATCATTGCCTTTTTTGACTATTAACTTTGTTTGCTCTTGTTGAGAATATCAAGGCTTTTCATCTTAATTCAGCTAATGGAGCGAGGCGAGGCCTGCAAAGTAAGGGACCTGATAGTTTTGAAAAGATGATTACTTTACTATTACCTATGGACTCCTTAATAGATGTATTAAACACAGGAGTGGTGAACCATTTCCTTCACATATCCTTCTTTACATGCAACAGTGCATTTGATAACTGATTTCAGGGATCTCAGGGAATGTTTTGATCCCCTCCTTATACTGATAGTCCAACAGACCTTCAGATCACAATCTTTTTAACTATGTAATAGCTATGTGTAGTGTTTTAGACAATAACATCAAAATGACCAATAACCAGCAATAGAATGTGAGGGAACTCAATTCACTCCATCTCGCACTCACTTCCTGTTTACTGTCCTGTCAATAAAATCTAGAAACCCACATATTTTAATGGTCATTTTCAGGCCTAGATTTTATTTCACTCGTGGGTGTCCGGGAGCCACTATCTAAATACGTTTGTGAAATTCTTGTGTTTTTGCCCACTGCCACTGTGGACTATGCCTCCACCTCTTGCCTCTAAGCTAGATTAAGTGTTCCCGTGTCATCACCTCTCCCATAGCAATGTAATATGTTACAATGGGAGCAAACGTGAATAGTTCCGGTCTGCAGAAGTGGGAGTGCCCCATAATGTCACAATATAAACTTTTCAATGATCTGAGTTAGTGTATGAGGGTTCGACTGGATGCATAAACGTGGGTTTTTCCCCCACCCCCTTGCGAAAATAGAACACGGAACTTAACTAATCTTTGTGCCTCTCACTCTGCTTTTACCCTCTCTGGCAGCAGTGTTCTACTCCAGGGCTGGCCTAAGGGCACTTCAGTCCCAGCCCTGGTCCAGCCCTGATCATGGTAAGAGGAAAGGTCTGAGGATTCCCCCCATACCCCAGGGTTTAACCCCATAGTGTAAATGTACCATTAGTAACCATTATACTGTTTGGAACTGTTATTGCTTCACTTCCTGTGTGAAACCACAAAGACTATGGCAGTCAAATTCTGTGTGAAGACAAGCACAAGGAAAGTATTTTGGCTGTAAAAAAAAGAGTTTGATTCACTAACTTCATCTTTGTTCACTGATCATCAAAATACATAAGATGAAACTGGTGTCAGTAAACTGCTCAGTGTCATAGTGGATAAACACTTGGATGAACACACAAAACACTCATGAGAAGAAAAAAGTAGGTAAGGAAAGTAGATAAACAAAACACTTGCTGTTAGTGATGGGACTTACTTCATCCATGACCCCAATGAACTCAAGATACATAACAGTATTATATAAAATTCTCCTAGCAAGAGAGCAAAATGTCACCATAAATCCTGTGACAACCTTCTTATAGATAACCTGACATGACTATGGTCAAGTCAAGTAAAATTTGTTGTCCCACCAGGGGAAATTAACTTTGGTGTTCAAAGTTCTGTCTGTAATTCTCGTCCAATATAATTTTGGTCAAATCAATTTGGTCAAATTGGTAAACAATTTATTTTTTTCTTTTGGGAACATTTTTTATTATCAGATAGTAGTACTTTACTTTCTAGTTATGTAATTTCCTGCTCACTTCTCCACTGGTCAGTTATCAATGCACTGCATCAGTCCTTAGTTTTGGCTTCCTCATTTTAGAGTCCATCACTATCTTCTTGTGAGGGGACTTGACTCTCCTTGTGTTTGGTGCATCAGAATCCACTGTCGAGTCATTCACTGGAGAGGTGAGTAGATATACCCTATATTTTATAGTAGACATTGTATTGTACTTAATTTAAGCCTTTAAATGCCAGCATGTATGGCATGTCTTTACACCATGCATTCCTTCCTATGTAGTTTAGGCTACAGAGTCTTGGAGTGTGTAATACTATCTTAAACAACTGAAAACAAGATTCAGTTTTGGTATCTGGCATTCTCAGTCAATATATCAACAGTTTTGGATGAATGCATATTGCAGGCTATGTTGTGATGAATGCGCAACATTTTTTTTATGGATTTATGGATTTACAGTTTTTGGACCTTCAGTCTGTTTGCAAAATATTTCAGTGTGGATAGAATGTCAGGGGAAAGCTCACCTTATAAACTCATAAAATCATGTTGGTATTTTCCATTTGTCATTTTCAGATTGAAAGCAAAAGAAACCACAATGCGCCACAGAAATCCTGATCCGTTTTCTCCAGTGGTTGGGCCTTACACAAGGGTGTCGATATTTCTCATCATTGGCCTGTGTGTGGGCATACCTGCTGTGGCCTGGGCTCTGCATCTGTTGCTTCTACATGTGCGCCGTGGAGGCAGAGTCTCCATCTTCATCATCTTTCTCCTCCTCAGTGACATTTTGGAGCTTTTCCTTATTCCATTCAGAGTGGCATCAGACCTGTTTGGTTTTCATGAGGAAATAGTACTCAACCATGAATACACACACAAATGTTCAACATTTCTTATTGGTGCATTTATTGGCACAAGGCTATGCGGTATGTGTTTTCACCAGCTGGTGGCGCTAGAGGGCAGTATGTCTCTCAGACCCCCTTGTAGATTCACTCATCTGTCCTCTCCATTCTCCTCCATTCCAATCTGTTTTACTGTTTGGATCTGCACTTTGACTTACAATTTTAATCACGTCCCCTTTGTAATTCTAGGTTTTGTTCTGTTTGCAGTGGCTGTTATTGCAGCTTTCCTCACATGTGTGCTAACCATTAAAACATTTCAGCCAAACTCTGATGTAGGAGAAACAAGCGACACTGGTCGAAGAACAGGACTATGTATATTTGTGGTGGCAATGGGAACTCTTTGGCTCCTGTATTTCCCATTCATTGTATGGATTTGTCTATGGCTTGGGAATCAGTTGATGAGTTTCTCTCACACTGCCTCCACGTTTGTGTGCATTATGGGTTTCCGCGTGGTGGCAGACCCTCTGCTGTGTTTTCTAGTTTGGAGGGGTAACCCCCCCGAGGCAGGAATAGAACTCAATTCTTTCCAGAGATAATGTCAATGTCATTATCAATTTTAATGTTTCTTTTTTTGGGTGTTTATTTGCACTCAAAACCGAGAACATTTCTATTGTTATTTTTATTTCTATTGTGTTATTACCTGAGACACAGAATTTTGGATTTTTAAGTACCAGTCATAACTGATTGAAATATTTCAATGTGTAATAGATCTATTTTATGTATGAATTTCACTTTTTATATTGAATTACTGAAACTAATGAAATTTTGGCAACACTTTCTATAAATCCAGTGTTTATAAACACATTCATAAAGGGTAATAATGCATTCATAAAGCTTTATAATGATTAACATTAGCATGCATAACTATTAATACATACTTGTGACTATGCTCGTAAGGCATTATGGTGTTGGTGTTATGTTAAGTCAAGTGACACAGTGCATTATAAAGCTTCTTTGACCTCTTGATAATGGCAAAGATGAAATCATGGTCACAAAGCTTTAAAGCAGATTCTGTGAATTCACAAATGCACATTTATTATGAAGCGTCCAGTATTTTATAGGCCTAACTGCTCATAACAACTTATGATGAGTTAAAAGTGGTCCAAAGCATACTGTAAAGTGAATTACTCAAAAAACTCTGTAAGGCAAAATTAAGTAAGTAAGTAAAGGCCTATATAGGCCTATGTTTCTCTGCTATCTTTAAGTGGTAGTGTACAGGCCTAATCGTTCACATATGAAGACTCACAAGCGCTCAATTCATACTCTGTGAAATGCACTCATAATTACTCATAAAACTTTATAAGGCACTGTTACTGACTCTAAGTCAAGTGGTTTCCCTTGTATGTAAAGAATAAATGGAAGGACAAGTACTCAGAAAGGTTCACTTTAATGGAAAATTTCAATATTGGAAAATGATGTGATTATGTAGCAGGTCCATGATGTAACTTGAAGTTTGATTATTTAAAATTTTAAAAACAGTTAATGCCACTTTATATTGTATTCTGTACTTTACAGGAAGCTGGTACAGATTTGCCAAAATTGGGGAGATATGGTCATGCTTCCTATTCCAGTGAGAAGCCTAGTGGCCACATTTTGGACCAACTGTAGGCATGCCGAGCCTGTATACAGGGCATTGCAATAGTCCAGTCTGGAGGTTATAAAAGTATGACTTTGGCTATAGATCTGAGCTGCCCTTGACAGCAACAGTTTATTTAAGCTTTGGATCAAAAATGACCCCAAGATTTTTGACCTGGGCTTTGGTACAAGTGAACAGAGGGCCAAGGTGTTCTCTCAGGTCCTCCACTTGTTTGGAAGGGTCAAACACAATGACCTCTGCTTTACTTCTTACAGTTAATTGTAAGAAACTATGAGATATCCTGGTCTTAATGTCCATAATACAGTCATTGAGCTTTTTTATTGAACTTTGCAATACTGTGCATTTGTACTCTGATCATTTTTATGAAGCATCAATGTACTCCTATTGTTCTGTTCTAGTGCCTTTTCGTAGTCTCTGTCTCCTCACTGGAAATCCATATAATAGAAGTCATGCTAGTTACACATCACAAAAATGTGACATTTACAATGCAAGAGCAAAGCCTGCATGCAATTTGCGCATCTGTGCACCATGGATAAACTGCTATTTCCCTTCTTACGCAGTCTTTTCACCTGTTTCACCCCTGACCAGTGTATGCCTAAAATACATACAGCTGAAGCAAAAAGCCTAAATCCATTAATAACATTAACATTTTATTATACCTAGTGCTGTCAATCAAATCGAAAAATTACTAACTATTCACAATAGAAAATCTAAGCTAATCATGATTAATCACAATTAATCACACATTTAAAGTTTCAGAGATGCAATCAACCTTCAGATAAACACTGGCTTTGAACTGGTCTTGCACATAGTGAACAACTGCGTACTGACTACCTTAAAAGAGGAATGTAACCAAAGTCTCCATTTACCACAAGTTTGGCAGTAGTTTGCAGCAGCCTGTGTGTGCGCCCGTGTATATGTCAATTGCCTGTCAAAGCCTATTGGCTGATTTATAGTCCTGTGTTGACTCAATGCAAAGGGCTCTGCACTTCCTTGTCGCGTGTCAAAGCTAAAGTAAGGAGGGCGCTGGCGGGAAGTGTGACATATGCATCTGCATGATTAATTTGCATTAAAAAAAATAACTTGTAAAAATGTTTACATTAATCACATGTGTTAACGCGTTAACATTGACAGCATTAATTATAACATTATATTCATTATGACCTGTAGAACCAACATTTTGTTTGGGGAGGTGGGGTAGTGCACTATAGGCCCCTGTGGTTTAAAAAGAGTAAACACAGATGTTTTGCAATAAATGGCTTTGGCCAACCACTATCCAAGAGTGAAAGAAAACATTTTGTGTTACCATTCATTTTCTCTGAGAAATAGCCAAGAAACAAAACATTTTCTCAGGGTATGTGAACTTATGAGCAGCACTGTATATATAGGTGACATTGTTGTTACAAACACTCGACCTGCATACACACGTAGGGTAAGGAGAACTCTGGTCATGTTTAACACGTATCTCTGTTATTTGATCTCCCTGAATGATGACGGTAAATAAAGAAATGGAAAAAAAAAATGTATTAAAGATAGACTGTTATGCTCCTGCTAGCCCGTGCACCTAGATAGCTAAAGTGCTAACACTTTGGGGCAGTGTTAACATGCACAAAATAGCATTACAAGTACTTAGCAGCGAGCACCACATTACTCCAAGACATCACTGTTCATTTGTAAAACAGCATAATGTTGTGTTTTCTATAACCAACTACATACCCGTTTCCGTAGAGTTTCTAGTAAAATCCACTGCCCAGCTCATGCTCTCTCCCTTGTCTACAAAGACGAAAACAAATAATCAAGCATCCCAAAAACAATAATCAAGCATTGTTGTGGTCATGTCTATATAAAACAACATAGAAAGACAGAAACTGTTCTTGCACAGGACAGCTGAGCCTGCCATCCAACTATGAGAGAATGTTCACTTCATATATCCCATGATATATTAGTCGACATTGGAGTGGAGATCGGGTGCAAGCCTTTAACAGAGGAAGTAGGCTTGACTAATGATGAGATCGAAGTAACAGCTGGACAATTATCAAACGTGTGAAAATACTCAGATGGACAGTTTTGCCAAATTCCCATTATTGAACACAGGTAAACACAGCATTCGCAAATCAACAAGGGTTGAACTGTAGTTGCTAAAGAGGATGCAATTTAGCTAAAGCAGACTGTTAAATCAAAGTTGATTGCATTCAATTTTAACATCAGAAAGCAAGGTATAATACTCTTGAAAAGCATTCTCTCAATAGGATGGGCACTTAGTTTGAACTTTGAACCTATTGGTTCTATCTTCCATTACTGTTTGCTGATTGGATGCTAAGAAATAGTTCTGGAAACCAAACCTGTGGTGAGTACTCTGGCTAGTACTGAAGAGAAATGCAATATTCAGGGGAGGTACTAGGCAGCCTGGCTAGTAGTCTCTAAAGGTGGGTTCATAATTTAATACCTTATTTATTTCTGTGAGACAAAAACAAGACTTATTAGAAAACAACGAAAATGCCCACTATCATCGCAGCTTTCTTTCATCCGTGACTTCAGTTCAGTGATGTAGTGTGATACAGCTTTCATTATTTTTCAATGGCTAATTGTCTTCTAAAACTGAATGATAAAACCTCCTTAACCTGTAACCGGTTATCTGGCTGACATGTAATTACTAACAAATAGGTCACAAGTTGTCTTTTTTATGTACTTTTATTACTCTCTGGGGAAATATTTACAAATATGTACAGATGCAGTTTACATAAGTTCTTTAGCAAGATGTTATCCGCACTGGCTGCCTTGAGAATGTTCTGGATGGCTCATGTGGTCCAAAAGCCTGTTGTCAACCCCCACTCCCTACTTTGACTCCCGTGACTGTAGTCTGTGTAGGTCACGTTCATATGAAGACCACTGTATATGAAGTAGTTCAAACTATAATTATATGTTTCAATTAAGTGAAAAGACCCATCAAGTAGCACAGCGGGGCCACTAGAAATTTTGGGCCCTATGACAGAAAATTATTTTGGGCCTCCCAAACATTGATTCTAATATTAAAATGTTCTCTAGGGCCCTCTATCAGTGCCAGGCCCTTGGAATCATCTTAACTTTCCCCCCCCGGCAGCACCCCTGAAGTAGCACCAGAAAAGTCACATTGACTCGCCTATGCATTTTGATGATGCAAAATCCTTTTAGCATAATTATGTTAGCGTAAAAGTAAGAATTGTATCAGGGGAAATAAGAAACACTCCTATATAGTGTATCTGATCTATTGATGTCCAAATGTAAGATATGTTCTATGTGACCTATATGACCTTTTTCTATATTCTATATGTCCTTATAGGACATTCGTGTAGCTCCTGTAGCACAGTTTGAAACAGAAGTCCATATAAATGAAGTTACTTAAAGCATCTGGGCAAAAAAGCCTAGGATGTATGTATGTATGTATGTATGTATGTATGTATGTATGTATTTATTAATTTTTAATTCAGTACTTGTATCTTTGCATTTTCAGATTGATAGCTGCAGGAGAAAGAAGACCACTATATCTGCAATGGATGATTTTAGATTTAAAATATTTCTCATCATTGGCCTGTGTGTGGGCATACCTGCTGTGGCCTGGGCTCTGCGTCTGTTGCTTCTACATGTGCGCCGTGGAGGCAGAGTCTCCATCTTCATCATCTTTCTCCTCCTCAGTGACATTTTAAAGCTTTTCCTCATTCCATTCATGGTGGCATCAGATTTTATGGGACCTAAACGATTACTTGACTTTGGGTTTCCTTATGTACATAGAGATCATTTTATCATGGCTGCGTTTGGTGGGTCATGGTTATGTGGTTTATGTTTCCACCAGTTGGTGGCACTTCAGAGCATTCTGTCTCTCAAACATCCTCGATGCTTCAACTGCCTTTCCTTTCCAGTCTGCCCCATTCTGATTTGCCTAAATGTCTGGATATGCACTTTGACTTGCTTATTTTATGAATTTCCCTTTCCGTTGATAGGTTTTATTCTGTTTGTACGGGCTGTTATAACAGCAGTCCTTACATGTGCATTAACCATTAAAGTGTCATGTTTATGTGTACCAATAGAAGAGCAGGACTACGGATTCTTGTGGTGGCAATGGGGACACTATGGCTCCTATATGCCCCATTTACGGTGTGTTGTTTTGTAATGCACAATGGCTTGTAATGCACAATGGCTTTACAATGGCTTTACAATGTTTGCATTATGTGTTTTCGGGTGGTTGCAGAGCCACTGCTGTGTATGCTAGCCTGTAGGAAGATTTCCCAGAGAGAACCAACACAGATGGGGATAGAGCTGAACACTGTGCCAACATCAGAGTAAATGGCCAATGTATGGTTCTCTGTCAAATTGATACTGTGGCAACGATGAGGCTCTGTGGCAATGTGAACCCTCTGGAGAGCCTTTGCGTCACCTGACGTACACCTCCAAAAATTTGACTTAATTTTGTTTGGTGGTGCATTTCAGCAGCCTACTGTAGATAGTCACCAACATGCTAGCCCACTGTATAAGCTTTGTGAATAATGTATGTAATAATGTATAGGACATACTGCATTGGAATCAGCAACAAGATTTATTTCAGGTTATTGAAATATACAGTGTATCACACTTTATGTTCACAACATAAAAGTATGACAAAGACAAAACTGTGAAATCTTCAAGTGAGTGGCATGTCAGTGGTAAATGAAGAGATCAATCTCATATTAAGCTCAGATGGAGACTAATCTCCCTTCCAAAATCTCCTCCAGAATGGGCTTCTGCTTATTGAATTATAACTTCACTTTCAAAATCACCTGGACTCATTTTACTTATTTTTAATCCTTAATTGTTCAACCTTCCACAATGAACATTTAAGAAAAAACAGAAAGTAGCATTTACCCCTAATTTTTGTAGTGATACGTTAAGGAATACCAGCGATAGCTCATAACAGTATATGAATTTTTCTGTGACTTCTATGATTCAGTTGTTAGAATTATTCATAAAAGGAACATCTTTTTTCATCTTGTGTAGACCATTTCACAAAGTTGCCTTCTTGGTCACTGCCCAGACACAGGAACTAGGCCCATTCAACATTAGCAGCCAGCAATGCATTCTGGGTTGAAAATGCCAAAAATATGAAAGGGCTGTCAACCCAGAATGAATCACTGACTGCAGTTGTCTGCAGCTGGCTTGATAAAAGTCAGGTAATGTCGAATAGGCCTATTGTTTCAGCCAACTGAGAGTCTACTGATCATGTGACCGTGAGATAAAAAGCACAGGTAAAATGTGATCTGTGTTCCAGGAAGTGCCATGAAGTATCTTGTTCCACATATCTACCATCTTTGAACTGAGTTGAACTGCTAAAACACCCTTATTACCACAGACCACAGCCATGAGGAACAGGCCTAATGTCATTAAAACATGTTGTGATAATCATCACTGTATGTACTTGGCTCAATGTTGATTTTGTAATTGGGGATCTAGCAGCATAGCCAACTCTTATCTCTTATCTCACTCTGACAAGTGAGCTAAAAAACCAAGGTGCTAGTTTCACTTTTAAGACATCGGTAGGGAGGTTTACTAATGTACACACAGCACAGCTATCGTCCTGCTGGCTATCTTTACACACACACACACACACACACACACACACACACACACACAAACTTACAAATAGCCATTAAGTATAGGCGAATTAGAACAAAGCCTGGCTGCAATGTTATATACGCAAAATCAATGTATTTAAATTGTGGTTGTTAAAGTGTGGGCAATTTAGCCAAAACAGACGGTTAAATAAAAACCAAATACATTTGATTTTAGCACCAGGAAAGGTATCATCCATTGTATGACCCCTTTAATATTTTAAAATACCCTGTCAATCTCCTAGCTTGGTTGACTTTCTGATTGCTGATTAGATGCCAAAAAAAATGTTCTGGACACCGAAGCCTTTGGAGAGTACTCTGACTAGTACTGAATCTGAAAGTGATTTTTTTCTCTTTGCACTTTTGTATGGTGTAAAGCTAGAAAAGCTAGTAAAGCTAGCTGGAAGTATGCCTTATTTTGTAATGTCTGAATATATCCTCTACTGCACAGCATTGACCTCAGGCAGTTTTCTTAAGCCCCCTATTCAATAAATGTTTCTTTAGTCTATGAAAACCAATCAGAATTGTCAAAAAGGGATCAAGCAACAGTCCAATGAAGTGTGGATGTCACTGTCATGAATAATTTGAGGGCAGAGCCTCCCTTTGTGATGTGGTCAGAGGAGCACACAGTGTGGGCAGATGGTAAAATAATTAGCACTTTTACACTTATAACTTAAACTGATATAAACGGTGAATAAAAGATACATTAGTGTACACATAAGGGGAAAAAAGCACTTGAATATGTTTATAAAAGATTTTTGTTTCATTTCTTCAGAAAGACACTTTTTTTTGTTGCCTAAAGGCAAAGGTGCGTGATAAGGGGTACAATTTAAGGATGCCTTTAGTAACATTGTTGCATTATGAAATGTATTTCTGTACAGTATAAGCTCTAAATATGTGTTTTTCTTTATCTAAAATAACTTTTAAAGACATTTTGACAAACTAAGTGGGCATAGGTTTTGTTGGGAGCTCTGTATATGATTCAAACAACCTAATGTGTTTATGCAACAGACAGCAGAGTAGGGTTTCCATATCAAACTGTAATGTTCACATTGTGTTATTTAATTGACAAATTGGAAATTTACTTTTGAAATATTTATATAGCTAGGCTATTTAAGAGAGTGAGGATAAGGAGAAAGATATGGAAACCCAGATGAAAAAAACAACTTGACCAGCATGAAATGCATGCTGAAACTGGTGGTTTAGGCTGGTCTGAATAGCTTGTTTTTGACCAGGTTAATATTTCATGTGATTTTGGATGATTTGGCTGGGTTGACCAGGTCATTCAAGATGGTTTAGATGACTTTGCTGGTCAGCTTGATAAGCTGTCCACATCAGCAAGACTAACTTACTCAGGTTTTGCTCGTTTTACTAGGTTATATTTGCAATGTTCACCTTGTCAGGCTGGTTACAACATCATAAATAGCTTGCTATGCTGGTACCATCATTTTCATATGTCAGAATATCAGTGATCAGCTTATAACAGGATTCAATTTACTATGACTTCTATGATCCAGTTATGAGAAACCTTGCATCAGCATTCATAAAAGTCATAAAAGAAACATCTTCTTTTCTCGTTTTTGCAGACCACTTTTCAAAGTAGCCTTCTTGGTCACAGCTCAGAGACAAGAACTGTTTCTTGGTAAAGGATTGTTGATACTGACAACAGCCAGGCTAGGGGGAGGAAGGACTTTTTTCTTTGTCTGCACCTTACACACACACACACACACACACCCACACACACACACACACACAAACACACAGCAGTGGCAGCATTCAATCAGTGTGAATAGGTCTCCTCCCTGGACTGACAGCTGCTAAAAAAAAAAAAAAAAAAACATTCTAAAACACTGGTTTAACCCTCAACTACTATATTGCATTACTGGAACACTCCACAGCAAGAACAAATCAAGCTAAACCTCATACCATTACCTCTTGGAGCATTGTTTTAGAGGAACTGCAGTTTTCTTGTGCATCTTGTGGTTACAAAGGCAGCTAGCATGCCTTCTCTGTCATCCTTCCGCTTGATTATCATCTCTCTACAGTGCTAGTCTGGATTTGATCCCATTGAGCTTGTTGTTTCAGGAGGCATTTTTACCAGATCCGGTCAGTGAAGAGAGGGAGGCGTTATGAATGCAAAGCTAGAATGATATCAGTCAAGGCAGGCAATGAGTCAAGGGCTGATCCAATCTTTTTAAACATGTTTAAACATCTCCAGCAAGCAATCGTTTCTCACTACTTGAATTGCCAGACCGTCTGTAAGAAACAAAGTGTAGAAAGTGTAGAGGGGCTGGTTTTGTTACCAGGCTACTACTCTATGAAAAGGAACATTCATAAGTATAATGTGAAGCTGCACACAGAAGTCAGCCTTTTTTATGCATTCCTTAGTCAGAAGTGCAATAATTCAGGGCAGTCTGTCTTCATTTACATGTAGATGGTAGGTGCCACCACATAAATAAATATCTTTTTTTACCAGTCTATGTGTAAACAGGGCCTAAGGCTCTGCATCTGCATGTAGCAGAGTATTAATGAAAATATTTTGGGGGTTTTCGGGTAGACTCTCTACTCTGTCTTGGTATGCAGAAAGAGTAGACATGATCAAGATGCTCTGTTAGTCAGATCTCTTTTAGAATCACAGCTATAACTTTAATGACTAGCATGTGGAGAAATGAAAGTGGAATTTGGTGCACAGTTGTTGGGACCAGTCTCCTATGTACTAACCCTAAATGTGTAATATTGTGATGTATAGTGATGCTATGCTCAATATCAGTGGTTGTCAAGCAAGTGGACAAGTAAGATTATTCTCATAATCTCTTTATTTTGTTTTCATTTGTAAATTACTTTGAACGAATAATACAAATGTCCAGATTGTGTCTAAGTCTGTCATACCTGTGCTTAGCTAATTAATTATCTTCCTTGTTACTAGATATTTCGTGAATTGTATTTTTTTTTTTTTTGCACAGATAGAGTTTGCATTAAAGGACATGGTATGGCTGAGCCATATTGGAATAATTACAACAATTTGCTGTAGGAAAGAGGTGGAGGTATGCAACCCAGAGGGATTTGCTCCTCCCTTCAAACCTTTAAATGCTACAAGTTGTCATTTTAGCATGTCTCATGCAGAAACCATGCTAAAACCATAATGATTATGACTGGCACCTCAGTAGCTATCAGTGACTGCTAATTAACAGGATGAAGTCTATCATCATTTTGCAGAGTTTGTTGAATGAGTTGCAACAGGTGGAAATTGCCTTTAAACAGACCCATAATTTACTTCCTGTAAATTGTGCCCTAGTGGCACACACACATAGACAAACACACCACAGTTTCATTTTAACCCATTTGTAATCACACACAAACACATTAACCTGTACAGTCCAGCTCACATGCCTCAGCCTAGCAAGTGAGCTAAAAACCCAAGATGCTAGTTTTACTTAACTATCAAGGCGTTAAGGAGGGAGCACACTGACGAGCTAGCTATCATCACACACACA
The DNA here is from genome assembly GCA_027481765.1 of Tenualosa thibaudeaui. Classification (NCBI taxonomy): domain Eukaryota; kingdom Metazoa; phylum Chordata; class Actinopteri; order Clupeiformes; family Clupeidae; genus Tenualosa; species Tenualosa thibaudeaui. The sequence continues at coordinate 6,766,873 of JAIFZK010000136.1, read as the reverse complement.
CACACACACACACACACACACACACATTCACTCACACATGGCATTAGCATATTTCAATCAATGAAAAAAAAAATCACATAACCAGCACTACACAAATTCTGGTAAAGTTCTTTCAACATGGCTCATTGCTTGTTCTGTCTCACAGTTCCAAGCTGTGTGGTTGTGGTTACTGACAACCTTGCCTACTCTAAAAAGAAACACATGAAAGAATGTGAAACTACACACAGAAGTGAGGATATAACCTTTGACTGATATGAACGAGATTGGAATATATCAGTTGTCTGTCTTAATATGCTTTCTTGAGTCCTTATGTTCTTTTAGTTTATACTTTTGAGACAAATAAATAAATAACAATAATAATGATAAGGACGCCTTGATGAAAATAAACAAATAAATTACACAGTCTCTGAAATAGAATCAGTTTCCTCCAATGACAATATGTATGAATCGGCTAATGATTTCTGATACTTTTTATCTCTAGTTTGTTTAAAATGTGCAGGAGGTGAGTGCAGGAGGCAACTGGCAGTAGAGGTCAATGGCACACAAGTGGTTTCCACACAGCAGAACTAGAGATTCTATTTTGAAAAACATTTTAGTTTGAGTTCCATACCTCTTCAGAACAATACATTTACAGGTATGAAGACAGTAAATGCAGTGGATTCAAAAACAACTTCATTTCTTATTAAGAACATTACAGCTTGTCTAATATTTTTTTTAGATGTTTCATGACACTGAGTGACTCATTTCCTCTTAGCTCGTGTTAATCTGACCACATGTGTGCTTGTGTGAGTTATTCTATGTGGAGAAGCCGCTGTAAGACAAGTCTGCAGATCAGAGGACTAAAGTGATCTTTAAGCCTGAAATTACAGTAAATGACCTGCCTTACATGGTTGACTACTGAAAGACACCTCCTGGACACCTGTACTATGGCTCTGAACCTGAAACACAGTAAGTTAAAGAACATTGGTTGCGTTAACATCATTACAATAAACAGATAACTGGCAATAATAACTGTAATGATCCGTTCTTAGGTGTTTACATGCATTTAAGAAATCCAATAATCAAAACCGATTGGGTTTACATGATTCGGTCAATTGATAATGGATTATGGAAGGATAATGACGTTTTCTTTTGGTGTGCATGTTACGGGCTGAGGTGCAGCAAGAGTCAGTGTAAACAGTCTGTTGCCAGCATCAACGATTAATTCAAGTTGCAAAGTTCTTGTGTGCTGAAAACTGATGACTGAGTGTTACTGCAGGTATACTAAGCAATTACTTTATGTTTTATTTTGTTTTGTTCAGTATTTTTGGTTATACGACAGTTAGGTCCAGTCAAACTATTTATGAAAGGACGAGACCCCTTCTATGCATCAGGAGTGTGTGACTCTTTACAGTTAATAATCATTCTGCATTTGACTGATGTTAACATTCCATTAAATCAAAGTGAGAGAGCAGCAATTTTCTTGTCACATTTGGCAGTTTTCTCTAAGAAAACGCCTTAATGGAGTAAAGTGGAGTAGTGTGAATATGCAGCTTGGCATCTAACACATAGACAACCAAGCAGGCTTGCACTTTATAGCTGCTCTCTCTAAACCTCCAAGATGGTGATTAACTGTTGTGTTGCCTGGCTACAGCAGACGTCAAGCCACGTTTTAAGGATGGAGGACAAATAAACAGAAATGGAAACTAGACAGTAAAAACGCAATTCGATGTCTCAAAACTTTATTAGTTGATAATATAACACTTGTGATTGTGCGCTTACCGCAGTAAATCTAACTACAGCTGTGGGTATATCTATTACAAACCTAACTCCCACTTGTGTTATATTGCTTACGGCAACTCTTAATTGCATAACAATGTCATGACAGGCTATGGATGACATATATCTGCTTTCCATCACCATGTGCTCTGTTGTTTTCTAGTGAACTAGCAGTGATGGAGACTGAACATCGACTATGGACGTTCAATGTGTCAGAGGAAGCCTGGAACGCAAATAAAACCAGACTGTCACTTTACTCCATTATTGGCCTACTGGTAGGCCTATTTGCACTGCTTTGGGCTGGATACTCTCTGCACCTGCATCATCATGGTGGTGGTCGGGTCTCCAAGCATGTGGTCTTCCTCCTTCTCAGCGACATCATACAGGTTCTCCTCATGTCCCTGGTGGTGGCTTCTCTTCAGCACTACAGTCTGTGTTCAGCAGATGGTTTCGATTGCTTTAGGCTCAGCTGCTTTTTAGGTGCCATCAGACTCTGGGGTTTGTGCTTCCACCAGCTGGTGGCGCTAGAGGGACTCTCCCACAGACGCATGTGTTTATGTTTTGCAACAATTTACACTGTTTCACTCTTTGTCATTTGGTTCCTAAGCACTGAAATAACTAGAATAATTTCAAACATTTCGGCAACATTTGTTTTTCTGCTGTACGCTGGCTGCATTGTTCAAGTAGTTGTGATAGCTTTGACATTTAAACCATCATGGTCATGTGACCCACCCTCACAGGTACCCCAGAGACCAAGCCCAAGTGTGCTTGCTGTAGCCATTTTCACACTTGTGTTCCTCTATGGTCCAATCATATTGTGGTTACTGTGGTTTGTCATAACGCATGACCTGACGGGTACAGTAGATTTAAGTGACTTTGTTCCTTTTGGCTCAATGTTTGCCTGTCTCATGAGTTTTCAAGTTGTTGCAGACTCTCTGCTGTGTGTGCTAGTTTGCAGGGAGACTGTTGAAAAGAAACCAACACAGATGGCGGTAGACGTAAAGGTAGACGACAAAAACAGAGAAGAGGTGAAAGAGGATCTGGATCCAATTTTACAGAGGCTATTGCTAATCTAACAATTTATCCCTTGAGAAGTGTGAATAATTATTTGCACATTTGTTTTGGGTGATATTAAGAGTTTGGTACTAAAGCACCACTTGTGAATTTTGCCAATTTCAAAGAATATTTCGAAGAATATTAAAGTAGCAGTGGATTATAAATCAACCAGGAATACAAATAGAAAATAGCAGGCTTCATTCACTAACGGTTCTTACAAAGAAATTTCTTCATAAACCCTGTCAATCTGTCAATCACCAAAGTGTTCTTATCTGTTCATGTCTAGTTTTCATTGGAGTCTTCATAAAAATAAAACAAACAAACAAACGCACTTGGGCACAAAGAGTGTGGCTGTCTTGGCATGAGTAGTGGTGGTGGGCGGGCCAGTCACAAACACACACACACACACACTCACACACACACACATACACACACACTAGCACACAGATGCACACACACACACACACACACACATTCTCTCACACACAGCACACACACGCAAACGCACACACACACACACACACACACATACATAAACATACATACACAAGACGTGCACTCAGACTCACACACACATGCTGGGCTTCCATGGTAAACCAAACGCCTTGGTGTCACAGAGCCCTGTGGTTGACCACCACTGGCCACCACAGAGGACTGGGTTTGGGCAACACAGACTGGCCTACTTCCTCTCTGCCAGGGACTGGCCAGACACGACACGCTAAGTAGAAACTTGTAGGTAGTTGTTGGTGAATAGGGTCCAATGATTTATTTAAATGTGACAAAATAAAGATGGTTTTGGTGCCAAAGTTATTTTTGTGAAGATTGTTGAGTTGATGGATGTTAAATGTCAGTGTTACAGTGTCAGTGGTGCAGTCTGATGTTTTTTTTCTCACACAACTGCGATTAAGGCCTGTGGTGTTAAAAGGGACTTTCTTATTAAAAAAATTGATAATTACAATTGGCACCTCAGTAGACATCAGTGTCTGCTTATAGAATATGAAGTGTATTCTTTTCTGTCATTTTGCAGTTTATTGAATGAGCTGCAACATTTGAAAATTGTCTTTACACAGGCAGAACCCATGAACTCTATCTTCCTGGCTGTGATATTATTATATTATTATTATATATTATTCCTAAGCATATGAGACAGCCAAATGTCATAAATCAGCTTGCTATTTCATGCAAGGAATATTTTATGCAAGGAAGCATTATGCATTGCCACTGCATCACTACGTTAGCCTGACAAGTCAGACTATAACATCAAAATGTATACTCTGACCACAACCGACAGACCGAGCTCAATGCTAGGGGCGAAATCTGCAGTTGTCTTTCAAACTGGATAGCACTTCAACCAATCAGAGCAACATTGTCAAAACAGCAAATATGTCCTTGTTTGAAACTTGAGTATCTTTTTTGGCTCAACTTTCAAAGAAAGGCCCAAGTCTAACTCTTCCAAAAGTCGATGCCAAAACCGATTCCAATGACTCACTACAAAGACAGAGTGTTGTGATTAGTGTTACCAAACCTGTGTGAGACCAATGGTAGACCTACTAAGGCTCCAATGGTGCGTGGCTAGATGTACCCGCTAAGCAAAACTATTTGCTACTGTAAGGGTGCGTCTAGATTTCTATGCTATCACTACATTATTTATTTGTTCAAAATATTGCTTGGCATGTAAATCAAAATTATGTAAATACATAAAATAGCCTGTGTAATAATGCAATCTCTCTTTCAATTCCTACTTGAGGTTCTATGGAATTAGAACAGTTTGTTGAAGACACACTCATGCATAATGTCTACTTATGGGTCAAATACTGTAACAACAAAAACAAACAAACAAGTTGAAGAACATGTTGCCTTTCTGTAAATTGTGTCTTAGTGACACACACACACACACCACAATTTCTCCATCTGTAATCAGTGAAAACACACATATCCACAGAAAAATAACTTGCATCAAGCATACAGTCCAGCTTTGCACATGCCTCAGCCTTGCAAGTGAGCTAAAACCTCAAAGTACTAGTTTCACTGAAAGAAAGGAAGTTTACTGGTGTACACACTGTGCCGCAATCGACCAGCTGGCTATTTTTACACACACACAAAACACAAACACATTAACTCACACATGGCATTAGCATTTTTCAATCAATGGAAAAAGTGTTCATATAACTAGCACTAACAAATTCTGACCAGAATGTTTTTATTTATTCAATATGGCCTTGCTCGCTTGTTCTGTCCCCCAGTTTTAAGCTGTGTGGTTGTGGTTACATGGTTAAGCAGAGCAGCTGCTTTGCTGACAACCTTGCCTATAATCTATGAATAGAAACACATAAAAGAATGTGAGGCAGCACACTGAAATGAGATTATGACCACTGACTGATATGAACCAGAATAATGTCAGAGTTACAGATACGGGTATGGAAATGGCATATGCAGTAGAATTGAAAAAAAAAATCTCTTAAGAACATTTCAGTGTGTCTAATAATTTAAGCATTCTTGATGTTTGACGACACTGAGTGACTCATTTCCTCTATGGTAGTGTTAACCTGACCACTTGCATGCTTGTGTGATTTATTGGATGTGTGGGTCTATATTTACTGGATCTATGCAGCCACCATTTTGTGGAAAAGCCACGGTAAGATATGCCTTTAGATTGGAGGACTAAAGTGATCTTTACTTTATGCCTGGAATTACAGTAAATGAGTTGCCTTGCATTGACCCACCTTCACAGGTACCCCAGAGACCAAGCCCAAGTGAGCTTTCTGTAGCCATTTTCACACTTGTGTTCCTCTATGGTCCAATCATAGCATGGTTAGTGTCGATTGACTGTCGGTGACCTGACAGGTACAGTAGATTTAAGTGTCTTCATTCCTTTTGACTCAATGTTTGCCTGTCTCATGAGTTTTCAAGTTGTTGCAGACTCTCTGTTGTGTGTGCTAGTTTGCAGGGAGAAAACAACACAAAGGTAGAGAAGAGGTGGAAGATGATCTAACTGCTAATCCCTTGAGAAGTCAGAGAAATTATTTGCACAATAGGTTGTCTATTAACAAAATAGTTTTTGTTTTAGTTACGGCCTCCATCCAAAAATCAAAGTGTTCTAGTAGGCTTTGTATTCGCCATTTAAATATACATTGGCTTAGCTGTGTGCCGCCGTCTTAACTACCCGCCCATTCAGTGGCAGCACAAGCGGATGCTATAAACTCACAGAGGGAGATCACAGCTAGGGAGAAATGATCGAGGGGAGGGTGCACCTATTTGAAAACTCTCAAGATGGATCATACATATATCAAAAGTATGATGAGCAGAATCCATCGCCAAGAAAACGCAATAGCGAACACTCAAGAATGAACACTGGAGCGGCTTTTCCCAAATGGAAAGAGTTAATGAGTAAAAAGAACTTCCAATGAGACGCCGAACTTTCATCTCTCATCACTCTGTTGGGTGTTATTTCACGATTTTCACTGTGATTTTCACTGTTATTCCTTACATAGTAACGGCCTACTTTTATGAAGATAGGGCTGCGTTTTATTTGTCACTGCTTATCAGCATTACAAAACATGCGAAACCTAATGGAATGCTAACTAGGGATGTAAATTTTCAAGGTTACATGGCCTTTACCTCCAATGAAACGATCGTATGAAACCATGATGATAATGAAAAACTAATTCTTGTAGCTGATGTTATGTGCTGTATTCATCCCAGGAAAACCTTGGTGCACCTTGGACCTCATATATCAAATGAACGTAGAAACTAGCGCAAGTCCGAGCGTAGGAATCAGAATCATTTTACGATGCCTTCAGAAGGAGCAAAAGTGGGGGGATATAAAACTTCATGAATTGCTGATATAGGCCTACAGTGCAAAAGAAACACACCGTCCCTGGAGAAGATAGACCTCATGCACGCACTGTTTTTAAAAACTTTTTAAAAATAAATTATTTATTGATATCTGTCCCGCAATCCTGGCGGCATAAAGGACTATCAATAACAACATAGCGTGTTAACTTAAGAATTCTGACAGGAATGCTGCTGTGCTGCTATTGATAACGTTTTGCGTGGGAATTGGCTTGTACGGTCATTTCGGAAATGAGGCTGTGTCCAGACAATGGGGGTGCGGTATACCACCTCACTACTAGATGGGTCAGTGTCAGTGTCAGTATTGCAATCGGATGTTTTTTCTTCTTTGTTTTCTCTCACAACTGAGGCCTGTGGTGACCTGTTTTTGCTGCACATTTCAGGTTTTTATTTTTGCTGTCAGCAGTGTCTTTGATATACACAAGCGGCACCAACAATTTACCCCCTTACAATAGTTCTACAAAGACACATATGTTCATATGTTTTTTTTGTTTGTTTGTTTTTTGCGAACAAGATGTGACAGTTGTAGACAAAAAATGTTTGAGTTTCAGTTATGTAGCTAGATTTGAATGCAGTATCTTACACTGGTGATAGTGAGGGTTATTTCAGTCATGCCAATTTGTACATAACTGGTTGCTAGTGTTATCTCCTGCTTTGTACCTCACATGTAAATTGCTTTGGTTAAGAAGGTCAGGTTAGCCTGGCCTTCATCCAACGATTACCTCAGTCTGAGATTTCATCTACCACTACCTGTCATCTACCACTTCTTTGAGGTTGGATCAACAAATGTAGATTAGAATACCTCTGTTGACTGTTTATTGCTATTGTGTTTCAGTGTTAAGCCTGCCTCCATCACGTAAGGGGTAAAAGCTCATTTTTGATTGGTTCCCTATTTCAGACACATAAAAAGAAGTGAAACTGTGACCGATGTGTGTTTAATCGGAAATGTGTGATTTAAAAAAAAAAAAAAAACATTTTTAAAATAAAAAGGACAGTGTTTTTGGAATGAAACTCAAAATCAACTGACTTGCATGAAAACTGTAAGGATATTCTTTTGTTTTCACTTGACATTCCAAATCTGACGCAGGCAAGTAGTTAAAAGGAAAGATGAAACCATGCAATTATGACTAACAGAGCAGACAGTGAATGAGTAGCAGACGACTCCCATCCAAAACAATGTACAACTGAAATGCCACTCTGTTCACTACAATGTGTTTGGTACAGCTACGCCAAGCTGTTTGATGAAACCTAATACAGGTCCAATCAAAAAAGGAAACCTTGCTTCAGCAATCATAGTAACAGTGAGGGTGTTAGTTAACAGATGGATCATTGTGTAGCAGAGGAGAGGCAAATAAGAGAATAGCTGTAGCTAATTACAGACAGGGGCGAGACTTTGTCATGATGTCCTGAGGGTTTTACACGTTGGTGTAAAAAGCCCATTCACTTTGCACACCCTTGGGTATGGCCTAATTAAAAACGAACTGGATATTTCATGGATACTGGATATTGCATTAACTTGATGTTACATAGGTGAAATAACAGTGGTTCAAGCAAGATGACAAATACCCTCTCAAATCATTAAAGACTAGGGATGTAACGACACAGCCGTCAACCGGCGAAATTTCGATACTACTGTGTGAGGGTTCATATCCTCATATATTTTAAGATGAAAAATTAATCGTGTTTTTATTATTATTTAAAAGCAAGCCATAGGCAGGCTACTTTCTGTAGTCCCACAGACCTATAGCAAGCGTTATAGCACAGCAGACATGGGCATAGGCTGAACAACTCCTGTCCAATTTGTGCAAACACCTGCCATCACCTGCCAACTAACGCTACGCTGTACGACATAAAAGACGCACGCAGGTTGGGTCCGTAAACACTCACCCTAAAGTTGATCAGTAATGTTCACCGTCTCTGTTCCACCAATTAATCCAACATTCAAGAGGTTATCCATAAAAGCAATATACTCACTAAACATACATGGTAAAAGCAATATAGACTCCCGCAAAGATGTTGACTTGACAACCAGAGAACCATGTTGCTCTTGTCTGCAAATAGTTACGTTGTCTTGCGGTCTTGGCTTAATGTCAGCTAATTGTCAGAGACGCTTCATTCGGTCCTTTAAGAAATGAAAAGACTACATGGAGTCCTAAAAATGATTAAGTTACATGATTTTTGTCCGTGAATAAATTATGATGCCCAAATGTCCACATAGCGTACTCAGTCGTTACAGCCCATATGTTTTACTCCAGTTGAGTCGCCTCTCCTAGGCATATCACAGTCAAACTCAATAGCTCACCCGACTTTGACAGAACAAGTCAGAAGACAAGTGTTGTAGGCTTTTTTTGTCAGAAAATAGTTATGCTGCTATTTTAGTGGCGGCTTTAATATAAAGGCCTATTGTGACCTCAATATCGTGAATCGTATCTTGTCGTGGCTTGAATGTATCGTTACATCCCTAAAACACCAAGGTAATATATCTATTGCACTCATTCTGGAAAGAACAAAGTTCGAGTACCTTTTTGACTATCTACAGCTTTACTTCTGGTCTGTATGGCTAAGCAGGTGAATAGGTCATTGCAATGAGAAAACGTTTTAGCTAATTTCTGACAGTGGCTGGAGGCAGACAGCCTTTACTCTTGAATATAGGAAGCAGGTAAACTTAACTCTTCTTTTTAACTTATCTGGCTGTCGCGTGAGCAGGTTTTCATTGAAGACCTGTACAAAAGCACATAACCTTTGGGTCCGCATGCCCCCTAGTGGTTAAATGAAATAATCCTTGGAGAATGCGGGTCAACAGTGATCTCACTGCAGGGTGAATGCATTTAAATGGAAAACTGTAGTAGGCTACCCGTTAAGAACTATTTGATGGGGGACAGCATGATAGAACTAATGTGAAAGGTAAAGAGATAATACGACAACAGCAATATCATTCAAATATTTAAATGCTAAAATCGCCCGAGTTGTGACGAAAGCGTATAATGAATGCTTAAAACGGTTTTATTGTTTTTATACTGACCATTTTTGCATTTTCTTTCAGCTGATTTTTACCAACCAATTTAACAGTGCTAAGAAGCACATTGGTCGTTGCCGCGCACAGCAAGTCAAGGCGTTGTTTAAACTTTGAATGGGAGGGGTGTGTCTTTGGTGTTCAATTTCACACCATGCCTCTTCGAGGTCGAGTGTTCTGGCACTTCTTAAGCATCACCGTAACACTTCCAACACATTTTCTGTCAAGCTACAACTTGGAGCCTTACACCAAAGACAAGTGCAAAGAGACAAGGGTTGTGCTTGTCCCCAAAACTCGGACGAAATGGACAGCAGTAGGCAACTCGGTATGTCCGGTCATACTCCGTCTCTCTCAGTGGGTCTACAGGTGCCTCCTTCACTTCTCCGCCCTCCACCTCTCTTTCTCCGGGCGGCCGCGGCTGCAGCTTGCAATCCCTCGCTGGAGAGAGGCTATCCTCGGACACCCAAGTGCGCACGGTGTCGAAACCACGGCGTTGTATCGGCGCTGAAAGGACACAAGCGCTTCTGCCGTTGGAGGGACTGCGTGTGCGCCAAGTGCACCCTCATCGCGGAGAGGCAGCGGGTTATGGCCGCGCAAGTGGCTCTTCGCCGGCAACAGGCACAGGAGGAGAGCGAGGCACGGGAACTGCAGTTCATGTACACCGCCCCTGGAACGACAGAGTCTGGAGTTGGTCTCACCTCGTCAGCAGTCCCTCCAGGTGTTCAAGGCTTGACCACCGCAACACCCAGACCAACTTCATTTGACCTATTTGGGGACCACAAAGACGGTATGTTTCCAGCCAAAACTTTGCGTCATGGCGCACAATTGAGTAATTCTACAAGTACTCAATTACAAATACGCGTGAAGACATATTTTTTTACATTGTTACTTCATTGTCTAACTCTAAATGTGTTTCATTTGCAGACAAGTTGGCGAAGTATAATGTTTACAACGGATTTATGTGCCGATCCCTTTTTGCTCCAGTTAACTCTACGCTACCGTCTGCCATCGAAAGAGAAGAAACCTGTGGAGGCCGGGAGAAAGCGCAACACGATTTTGACAAAACCATTAGTAGTCCCTCACCTGGGTTTGACCGCAGGTCTGATCATTCTGCCAGTCCACGGTCGCAGTTATCGTCTGATGTAGAATCTGGCAGCGAATCGGAAAAGCCTAAGGAGTACACCTCCTATGAACAAAGTGGGTCGAGTACCTTGGGAGAAAACAGGAATCCTTCCAACGTTCTGATAAAGATCTTTCCTCATCTACAGCGCGACATTTTGGAGTCAGCGCTAAAAAGCTGCACAGGGGACATAGTCAAAGCCATCGAGATGCTCCTGAACTCGAAGGAGAATAAATGTTCTCCGGAGTCTAATGGACTGCCAAAAGCAGACAATTCGCCCGCCCAGAGGACATCCACAATCCGACCCTCAGGCACAGCCATAGGGTGTTTCAGCACCAAATCCGCTTTCTCCCCTCTCCAAACGACGGCGGCAAGCGCAGTTGGGAGCGACGGCTTGTATGGACTGACTCCACGCTTCGGCATCTCCCCACTTCGCTTGGCTTACCCGACGTCGGGTGCTGGATTACCGAACATTATGGCACCTTATATGACCTCCGGGCTTCTTCCAGCACTCCCGTTTCGACCGCCGCTGGACTATTCATTTCCCGGTGTGATTCGGGACATCTCCTGCCTTCAAGCTAAAGACACTTTCCCCAGTGCAAGCATTTATTCCCGTCTCAGCAACGAAAAATAAGACATTACTACATTTTTGAAAAGGTTATACAATTATATTTTTGTACGAGTCTGTTTTTCTTTGATGCCTCTGCGTTTTATAATCTACTTTATAGCCTACACATGTAAGGCTACTTTAAGTCACCTGTTGAATTTTTATTTTACATTTTATCTATCTATTACTTAACCAGTTTTTAACTTTTGTAAATAACGCTATTTTGACATTATTGAAATAAATAAAAAGAAGAAAACTATGTTGTTCTTTTTTCACACATGAAGTCACTCAAACACACACACACATACCTTTTGTTGCAATGGTGAAAATTATTGTGAAGAAAATGCATAATATAAAGTCTGGTTGGAGAATTTTCTTAATCAAGATATATTTGAATAGCTCCAATATGGAACAGTTAGGTTAAGAATTGTGAACTTGAATGTCCAGAAATGCATGGTGTAGACTAAATACATGAGTTAAATAGCCCTACTATGTGAACTGCCATAATCTTCAGTGTTGAGTCTACTGTAGATTCAATGAACAATGACATTAGAATACACATCGTGACACAAGGATGGATTTATTTATAGTGCATTGAATACTGAACACTGATCTATTGAGGTTATAGCCTATGTAGGCATCATCCAAGGAGATCTCTAATTAACATATAAAATTCATAAGATTTTAGAATGCAATGCAAAAGATGCCATTTGCCTGCAAATGTAGCAAAAATGTGAATTAAAAGAAGGCCTACTTAAAGTAAAAAGAAAGCTTAAAGTTATAAGTAAAACCTCTTTAACTGCAGCTTGTGTTTGTAAGGTCTGTGTTTCAAATAGGCTGTGTTCTGTGGGGCCTCATTGGACATAGTCCTTGAGCCAAATAGATTATGTTCTGTGGGGCCTCACTGGACATAGACCTTGAGCCAGAGGGCATACCACCATAGAGTTAGAAAATAAATGATAGCATTGCATTAGTGATAGATGTTTGTGTGCTATCACCCTGTTTATACTAAATATAATCCTATGGAGTGATATATTATGGGTGACAAGGGTAAAATATTAACTAATAGTTACTCCCTTAAAACTTCCCCAGCTGATTGTTTACATTAAGACAAAACTTTTTTTAAGGCAAAACGTTTTTTTTTCTGATCCACTAATGTAGATCTGTAGCCTAGAAATCTAGACACACCCTTGTGATATCAAATAGTTTTGCTCAGCCACGCACCATAAGATCTGACCAAGCCTTGGTAAGACCAATCGCGCTCTATCTTTGTAGAGAGTCGCTGGGCGGGTTTGGCAAGACAATGTCAGGGCTGTGACGTGTAAATCAACAAGTGGCCAACTAATCGTGGTTGTTTGAATCGGCTTTGACGTCGACTTTGGAGGAGTTTGACTTGGGCTTTCTTCGAAAGTTGAGCAGAAAAAGCCACAAGTCATTAGTTTCAAAGAAGGCCATAGGTTATTTGCTGTTTTGCCGATGTTGCTCTGATTGGCCGTAGCGCTATCCAGTTTGAAAGACAACTGCTGATTCCACCTATAGAATTGAGCCCGGTCTATTGGTCGACTATAAATTTTGATGTTATTGTCTGGCTTCTCAGGCTAGTAGGTCAGCCATTATCCCCTGAAATATACGTTAATTTGCATACATTTTAGGCCATGGTCTAAGGGGCATACAGTGCACCTTTCCAACCAAACAAACATTTTGTGAAAAGTCTGACTATACTGAATATGAAATTGAAAGTTAACATGCAGTTTTGGGATGCGCTACCTATTAAAGCCCCATGGGTGCACATTGAAAATCAATGCATTTCAATGCAATTCAAACACTGTAGAGGACTATGCATTCTCCATGGTGTGGAAGAAAGTGGAACTTGTCTCAGTGCATATTAAATCACATCTACAGGGAGTAGGCTTTCAGAATATACATCGGTTAGGCTGTTTCACTTGTTTACCCTCACAGTACAGGCCAAAATTCAGCTAATTACTGGATATATTTCAATGTATGGTGCCTCATTTACATATTTATACATGACTTTTCAGAAAACATGCAAAATAAATAAATACAATTATTTAATGCAAATAATAAGCTGATGAAGGTTTGTGGTTACATCTATTAGTTACATTTTATACCCAATTAACGTGTAATAAAATCCTCCATAAACATATAACGGACATAAACAGGCTGATAAAACAAAAAAGCTACCCTGAATGCAATGCTATCACAGATTTCCTAACTCTAGGGTGGCATATCTTGCTAAAAACACGATGAGACTTGCTGCCCTTGAGTGGTACCGACGGGCCAGATATAGGGGTCTGGCTTTGCACGAAGTAAAACAGGTGAAAGCGGTTGGTGCATCAGGCTACAAGGACTGGGCCTAACAGTCAGAGGTGTGCTTGTCCAAAGGTTATAACTGTGTGACACCTCTCTCTCTCACACACTCCGACGCACGCACGCACGCACACACGCACGCGTGGATGATCACTGATAAATAAAATCGCGTTGTTTACATTAGTTTAGCCTCGGTAATTATTTTTACGAGCGCATGTAGCTTTAAAAGGGAACCCTGTAAACCATAAACAATGACGTATTTAACACCACGTGGCCCAGACACAGGAAGCGCCAAAACATTTCAAGAAATCAGCAAGCAATGGCATCTTGACAGTTGTTGGTCGCAAGTAAATAACCGTGTCATTAGTTTCTTTTTCCTGAAGTTGTCACACAACAGTGCAGTCAGGTTGTGAGGGAAATCTAGTCTGTTCTTTGTTAAAATGTCTGTGAAGTCACAGTTAACAAGCTCACAGTAGGCTAAGCTCAGGCCAATGCGAGTGTCTTAGCCTGCTACTTGGATGTCCCCGAAATACACCCCCTTGTTGTCATCGTATCGTTATAGTCTTTTCAGAGGATTGCAAACCTACAATTCCACCAACAACAGATTCCATGGACATGCATTATCACATAGCCGTAGCTGTTATTATCTGGGCTGCTGTGTTTGTGGAATCGAGGAAGATCCGAGGCATCTCTCTATCTTGTGAGTGCCAAAAGCGTATGGCTACTAGTGGCAGCGTCAAAAACTACACGAGATCACCTAGTCAATTTATTGAGCACGAGATAACCTAGTCATTGTATTTCTTGATATTGTACTTCTGTTCTGCAGACAAGAGATTTTACAGAGAAAGAAAGTCATTCCTTTGCATCGACGGCTCAAAACTGATTCCCTTCGATCAAGTGAACGACGACTACTGCGACTGCGCTGATGGGTCTGATGAACCGGGTAGGCTGTGAATTTATTTCGCTGCTTGGATTTTCCACCGCAGCTGAGGAGCACAGCGCATTTGACAAATTGTATAGTTAACTCTTATAGGGAACTGAACAAGACAGGAAGAGGGCACATTAAAGACCCCTAACTAGCCTGTGCGGGCAAAAATAGCCACTGGTCACCATATTTAGTCAAGTCTCAGACTGAGCATTGTCCATTTCTTTATACAACTATGGTGATTGGCGACACGTCTGATAGATGCCTAATAACGTTGCACTACCGCCACCTCCTGGCTAATATAAGCATTTCAATCACTCTCACTAGATAATTTACGGTAGAAATGTTATTCATACTTTTTAGAAACTATATACTAGAAACTATAATAGAAACTATTTTCTCTTTTCCAGTACCTCAGCATTTTAATACCAACCATTTAAGACCAACAACCAAATGATTTCTAGACTGAAGAAGCAGACAGCTGAAATGCATATACTTTAAAAAATCTGTGAGATTTTTGAGGTGAGATGTAGTTGTTGACAGAGCTCTCTTCTTTCAGGGACAGCAGCTTGTCCAAATGGGCGCTTCTATTGCACAAACCTGGGCTTCCGACCACACTACATACAGTCCTCCAGAGTCAACGATGGCATCTGTGGTGAGAGCGCGTTCCTATTGTGCCTTGTTTCTCAAAGTGTGGGGCAGGCATTACCAAGGGAGACAAACTTGAAATCTGTCTTTTTTTATGCCTGTCCTTAGTAATGCCTTTCTCTACTGGCAAGGAAGACTGTACACTCAAAACAAAACTGCCACAGATCAGAAAACGTCTACATAAAAGCCACAGATCAGAAAATGTCTACATAAAAGCTAAAACAATCAGATCAGTTTTCCCCAGCCAGGACCAAGGGTCCTCATTCCATTTCATAACATCGTGTTTCTGCAGCTTAAATGGCTAACGAGGACATCAAAAATATGCAGAGTGCACAAATCATACATCTGTGTTAACTCTGGATCAAGGAATTAGCAGAATACCGGTAGTTTCAAAATGTAAATAAGAAATATTCTAGCATTTAATGATTCATTTACAAGACGCCCAAAGGAACCTTAAAGCAAGGATAATTGTTAATCAGCATGTGTATTCACTGGAAATGAAGACTTTGACCTTGCAAGTTCCTCCATTGCCTTGATGATTGACAGCCACCTGTCCTGTAATTATCCACTGTGAGGTAAATTGAGCTAATGAGGTTAGCATAGACAGGTGGAAGAGATGATGTACGATGTGCCATATTCTTGTCTGTTGGTGGCCATCACATGCTACTTCAGGTAACAGTATGGAGAAGTTTCATTTTGTTCTATTTAAGGAAAGTCAGGTATTTCCAGACAGGTGTATCTGAAAGCTCATTGAATCACACCATCATGAAGTATTTGTAGTGTGATGGTTTTTAATCTCTGTGTTTTTTTGTCCCCTCAGATTGCTGTGATGGCTCTGAGGAATACAACAGCCTAGTCCACTGCCAGAACACATGCAGGTTAGTGACTGCCCTCATCTTTCTTAGTGTGTGTGTGAGTCTGTGTGGGGGGGCGGGTTGTTGGTGTCTTGTCCATTCTGAACAGGTCTGTCTATTTGTCTTCCTGTCGGCTGGTTCATCCGTCTGTCCACCCATGGGTGTGTCCCTTTACATGACCTCAGAAGTACACTTCAGCTTTGCCTCACATTTTAGAAGGTAGAAGGTCACCATATCTTCTTACATGATGATACTTCTCTAGATCATTATCCAGTTGTGTGAAGTTAGTTTTGCTTTCTGTATTGACCAATTATAGGGGCAAGGGTCTGAGGTCACCTCTCTCGTCTCCTTATAAAAGCAGCCGTCTGATAGCCCTGGCTTGCTCTTCTAATGTAAGACATGCAACAACAGGAATATGAAACAAGAATTTGAAATCAGAAAAAGACATTAAGAACAATACGGTACTCTGACCTGTTATCTGGTTATCCGCTGTCCTGTGGTCTCTATGGAGGTCCCACCTGTCTTTTGAGAACCATTCTGCTGTAGTTGGTCAGAATGTCTGAGATGCTGCTAGATACACTGAACTCAATACAACAGTGAAGTGCCACACACACACACTGGCTCTGCATGTAATTTGATTTTAAACAACAATGATGTTTTGGCACAATATTGACTTTGGCGAATGGTTGCAATCCAATTCTATAATCAGTCCAATGTGGAAACTGCAATCCACAGGAAATCTGTGTATTAACTACAGTTCAGTGTCATCACGTTAGTTTTATAGGACCCATGGGCTTTAGATGCACCCTTCACCCATCATTGAAAATAACCACCGGTTAATGGGTAGTGAGGTCCAAACTGCTTCAGTCAGATCAAGTAGGCTTTACCACTATTACAACTGTTAAAAATGACCAAACCAATATTCTAACTCTGTGTTATGTGTGTTTTCTATGATATCTAGCTTCTTATGGTAAAGCACTGAAATGTGCACTTTGTTTAAAGCATTGCATTACATTCATATGATTATATTGATAGTAAAAACATTGATGCTGATCACTTATTGAGCGGCAAAGAATAGGAGTCAGAGTATAGGAGTACCACATTTCACCACCAGGTGTCAGTGTTTCCCTACCATGACAAAGGTTTGCTCTCTCCCTTGACACAGGACACAGGTGGTTCTTTCTTCTTCCGTTTTTCTGCCTCTTTTATTGTGACTGCCTCTTCAGGACTACTCCCAATACATAAATTAAATGTCAACTTTGAAAGTAAAATGAAATTGAAACAAGCGAACAAAACAAATAAAACATATTGACATGCAAGTTTAAAAAAGCCTGATTTTGTCCACATGCCAAAGATTTCTGTTGTGAAACAGTAAATAAGACAGGAGATATTCAAGTTCATAAGAAGCAGAAATTCAGGAATGTTGACATTGATCTTGATATTATTACGTTGTTTTGGAGGAATATGCAAAGGTATTTGAAATTTGCAAAGAGGCCCTCTGAGGCCATTTTCATCTTCCTCACATCTCAATTAAATGATCTTAGTTAAATAAAAAAAATGTCAGTCATGTGTGAAATGGGTAAGGCTGTAAAAATCTGGCCTGACACGTTCACATCGTTTCACTTTGCGCAACGCATCTGGAACGTATCCATTGGGAAACATTTGCTTCCTGGTGGGCAGATGCTTTCTGCTTCAACCAGTCCCTACTGCTTGGGTGTGGCGAAGTTACGCACCAACATCATCGCTTTCAGCCCTCTCTCTGTTCGCTGATTGTTCCGCAAAGCCCAGAGTCTGTGGAAACCTAAGCTTATGGATAGATCCTTGATGCAGTGGTATAGCTAAATGAGAAATAAAGTGGAAGCACTAGGTGGTGCAAGCCTGGCTATAATTTAAAATGATTTGCATCTGGATGGATAACGACAGGGCAGACTCTGAACAATATGATAATGTCTGTCAGAATGTAAGTGAGCAAGGGGAGATCAGGTGTGGAAGTTTAGGTCATAGGTCCTTCTTGATTGTTTCTTTTCAAAATCAAGCTTGGTTGTAGCATTTTGTCAAGGATTTTATATCTCTCTTTTAAGTGGCTCTTTGTTGTATAAGATAAATGAGTGGCATATTATGGCCACAGTATACTGTCAACCAGAAGGGGTGCAGAGCCATGCACACACTGAACCTCATTCCTTGACACCTCCAGAGGTGTCCTAGCAACACATGCTAACACCCCTGTGCTCCAGCCTCTATGCACCAGTAACCTGCCTTGTCCTGTCTTGTCCGGCTATCTATCTATCTATCTGTCTGTCTGTCTGTCTGTCTGTCTGTCTGTCTGTCTGGTTTTGGACTGTGCTTCTCTAGGCAACACAGGTTACACTAACAGTTTTTATCCATTGAATGAAGCGCAGATGTGAGCGAGATCATGCATGTCAAGGGCTGTGATTACAGTATATGTGTTGGTCCTGTAAAGAGGTGTGTAGTAGGCATGTGTTAGTTAGGCATTAAGCATGTTGGAATGCAAAAGTAGACTGTGCCTGATGGAAGCCATGGGCCGGCACACCTTGACTTCACACTGGCCTACTTTTCAAAGTCTGTCTGAGGCAATGTGAGTGGGTGGGGGGGACTTTTCCCCTGCTCTCTGGGCACGTGACTGGAGTCCAACCTCCCCCATCCCTTTGTCATATAATTCATTGCAACTCTCCCTCTTTCTTTCATTCCTCCACCTTCTCCCCCTTTCTTTTTCTGTTCACTCTCATCTTGCCTCATTCATCGTCTTGGGTTCTTGTGCTTTCATTCTTCCTCGTTTGTCCACCTTTCTCACACTTGCTGTCTCTTCCTTTCCTCCATTTTGCCCCAATCCCTCCATCTCTTATGCTGTCTTTGTTCTTTCTCATTCTTTTTTTCTTTTTCCTGGCTATATGGCTTGACCTTCTGTCTCTTCCCTCTGGTCTCTACCTTTTTCTCTCATCCTCTATCCCTCTCTCCTGTTGCTCTCTTTCCTGCTTCTCAAGTCCCACTCTCTCTTTCTCCTTCAATCTCATTCTCTGTCTTACCCCTTTCTCTACCCCCACTCTACCACCCCCCCCCCTTTCTCTATCTATCTGCACTCCCACTTTCTCTCATTCCCTCTTTCTAACCCCCCTCTCTTCCTCTCTCTCTCTCTCTCTCCCACACTCTCTTTACCTCCTGTCTCCCTTCTCTCTGTTTCTTGCCCCTCTGCCCCCCCCCCCCCCTTCTCTCTCTCTTTCTCCCCCTCTCTCTGTCTGTCTGTCTCAATGTCTGGTCAGGAATCTGGGGCAGAGGGAGCGTGCTGAGCTGGAGGAGAGGATGAGGATGCTTAGCGAGGGCCTGCTGATGAAGAGGCAGCTGGTGGAGGAAGGGGATGACGTGTGGAGAGAGAAACAGGTGCGACATACACACACACACACACACACACACACACACAAAACCTCTACCAGTTCCTCAAATAACTCACCCTGCCTTCATCTTCCCCTTTCCCCCTTACTCCCCAAAAAATGCAAAACAGTTTTTCCCACCACTGCAGACAGAATACAGATGCTGACGAGTTCCCTGGTTCCAAGGGTTTGGAGTGTGTGTGTGTGTGTGTGTGTGTGTGTGAGTGAGAGAAAGAAAGAGAGAGGTATGGGGGTTTCTAAATTGTCATTCTCTGTAACACTTGTAAACACACACATACACGCACACAAACACACACGCACACAGTACATACACACTTGCATTATACACTACTATATCTACATACCTGTTAACCTCAGTCTGTCACATGGGCTTTGAGCAAGATCTTCCACCTTGTTTGCACACAGTTACACATATTTGTTTTCCCTCTATCTCCCATTCTCTCTTTATCACTATGCACACACACACAAACACAAACAGGAATACTTACACACACACACACACACACACACACACACACACACACACACACACACCTGTTCCCCACCTGCCTGACTCCTCAGTGCAGCGCTCCAGGGGCTTGTCCTGAAATATTCCACCAACCCCCTTTACCCCCCTTACACACATACACACACACACAGACACACACCACCCCAGAAAGGTGAGTGGCAGATCCAGACTGAGCGAGTGTGAAAGTGAACCCCGCGACCCCTCCTGGTGTCCTAAAAAAGTCAGCACACCTCCCCTGCTGTGAGACCCCCATACTCCCACTGTTCTCCCCTTGGGGTGGGAGCATTCGGGCCGAGTTGGAGGGGTGCAAGTCTGGCTAATTTCACCACTCTGGCCCCTCCCTCCCTCACCTCCACCACCACCACACTGTCTGAGACACCCACTGGGAAGGTAAGGGATCGGGGAACAGCCTTCCTGATCTTTGTCCCTCCCTGAAGCAAGTTCTCCGGTTTCTCCTGTCTGTGTGTGGTTAAATTTAGAAATGATTACATTATTAAATAAATAATCCCATTAAATAATTACTAATGATTTGTATGGACTGAAAAGTGCTGTTAGGTTTTCACTGTAAGAGGGAGAGCCATAAATAGAGCGAGTGGGAGAGGCTGAGTCAATTAGCATACTGTCTGTATGCCAGTGTGTTTGAATTGCATGAGTGTGCTGTGAAGGGGAATAGGTGGTGAGGAGCGGGCATTGTAATAAAAAAAAAAAAAAGGTTTGGTATTTTGTGTGGCAAAATTTAGTTGCATTTGTTATTATGTTGTTGTTGTTGTTGTTTTTTGATGTGGCAGTGAAATATTTGTTGACAAGTGATAAATAACTGTTTTTGTGCGCTCTAGTATGGCGCCATGGCGACCCTAATAGTGTGACAGCTGTCACTGCAAACGCTCCGTACTGGGTGAAGGAAAGAATGAAAGGAAGAATAGAGAAGACTTGGTGGAAGCGAGAAGGTGGAAGTGGGAGTGAATGAAGAAACCGAGAAACAGACTGAGAAAGAGAGAGAAGGAAAGAAGAATATTTTAGACATGGTGTGTGGAGGGGTTTGACAGAGACAGTGAATAAATGGAAAACATGCATGATAAAGAGAAGGAAGAGAGGGAGGGAGGGTTGGAGAAAGACAGAGACTTAGAGAGTGAAAAGAAGTGGAGAAAGAGAGAGAGAGGTGAAGATGGTGAGAGATAGGATGGAGAAAGCGGGAAAGATGGAGAGAGAGAAGGTGGAGAGAGAGAGAGCAAGATAAAGAGTGAGAGAAAGATGGAGAGAGAGAGATGGAGAGAGAAAGTGAAAATCAAGGCTATAAATCACCTGAGCTTGAGAACAGGGATGAGCTCCCTGCATCAGGCTCCTTGCCCCAGATAGCTAGTCATCCTTAGCAAAACACACACACACACACACATACACACATGCATACATACTCAGAATCCATCACGGCATTACGTGAAATTCTCTCAGGGAGATTGGAAACGTATTTGCTATGGACACACAGACGTATGCAAACCCACACACACTGTTAAGCAGACTCCCACCACACACACACACCCACACACACACACACTTTCACTGTAGCATACACATGTACACATACAAAGAGGATAAATTGCATTTGCAATGCATTGCATTTCTTCTATCTGAGCCGTAGTGGACCAAGCTGGAAGAGTTGGGGAGGCATATTCTCTTTGCCATTGCAGACCATTAGACCATGCCTGACTCATAGTCTGGACTAACAGGCTCCAAGGAGCCGCATCATATTGTAGAGCTTCAACCAAGACTGCAGTCTAGTCTTTTTGCTTTTCCTTTGGTCATTTATTTGTGTTTATTTATGTGAGTGAATGACATTTATACACTCTGTGAAGACTAGTATGCTTTGTGATATTTTGTCAGATTGTCCAAGCTGTATGCCTGTTTAGTGCAGATAGAAAAAGTAGAGTTGTGTTTATTGTGACTGGTAGATGGTAGTGGCCATCCTGGCCATACAAACCAACAAAATGAAATCAGTACACAGACGGTTTAAAGAGAAATTCCATCAGATGTCAACCCTCAGTGAAACGGAAGGTAAAGGTAGCCATTGGGGGCAAGGAAACTCAGTTTTAGTTTCATTGTCCCCATCCTGATCAGTTCCCGTTAGCTGCCCTGTTTGTGTGTGTGTGTGTCTGTGTGTAAGTGCAAGTGTACTATCTATACTGTGTGTGTAGGTGTGAGGAATAAATTGCTATGTTAGATGAGTGTATTGTGAAACTAATCTGTGCTAGATGTGTGTATTGCGTGGTATGTATTCCTGTGGACCATGTCCTGGTCTCATGTCAGTGTTGTGTGTTGTTGACTCTTATCAGGCAGAGCTGACAGAACTTCAGAAGATGGCTGAGGACCTGCAGATTCGTCTGGAGTACCTGAGGAAGAGGAGGACAGAGGCTGAGGCACTGAAGGAGAGAGCTCTGGCAACTGCACAACACCCACCTCCACCTGGTCAAGGTGAGTCACAGAAGACCAGTGCTACCTGCACGCAATGTGTGTGTGTGTGTGTGTGTGTGTGTGTGTGTGTGTGTGTGTGTGTGTGTGTGTGTGTGTGTGTGTGTGTGCACGCGCGTGCCACTTCCATCTCCATCTGGTCAAGGTGAGAGTCACGTAAGACCAGTGCTACTTGCACATCAAAGTGTGTGTGTGTGTGTGTGTGTGTGTGTGTGTGAGAGAGAGAGAGAGAGAGAGAGAGAGTGTGTGTGTGTGTGTGTGTGTGTGTGCGCGTGTGCAGCTTCCACCTCCACCTGGCCAAGGTGAGAGACAAACAAGACCAGTTCTACCTGAACATCAGTGTGTGTTCAGTGTGATTTTCACACACCTTAACGAACGTTTGTGCGTTCCTCCACTTTTTCCCTCTCTAGGGAAGGTGTGTGCATGTGTCCGTGTTCCTGAATATGTGTATCTATGTCGTGTGGGTGTGTACACGCATAAGTGCGTGTGTTTGCGTCGTTGTGTGTTGTTCCATCAGTCACATCATCCTGCGGAGCTCAGTGACCTTTTTGCCAGCGCTCACTAATGACACGCTAATGACCAGAGCGTATGGCCTAGTGGACATCACAAGCAAATCGCTTTTAGGATTCCTCTCTGGGGAGTGTGTCCCTGTATGTGCACATGCACATGTGTGTATATATGTGTGTGTGTGTGTGTGTATGCTATGTATTATGTATGTACACTATGTGTGTCTCTCTGTGTGTGTGTGTGTGTGTGTGTGTGTGTGTGTGTGTGTTGGAAGGTCTGTTCACGACTAGTAAGGGAGGTGTTTTGAAGGGACTTCAAATGGGTTGAGGAGCACTCAGCAGTGTCTGTTTGTGTGTGTGTGTGTTTGGGGGGTGGCTAAGGGAGCGATCAACATTGAATTCTTTAGTTCATGCATGAGTATGTATGTGTGTGTGTGTGTGTGTGTGTGTGTGTTCTGTGAGGATGTTCATCTATTCATTCCCATTTCCTGTCATAATTAACCCATCACACCAGCGTGTGCCCATCTCAGCATGATTGTTAGCATTTCCCATAGACGTCCGGCATATATGAATATGCATGCTTTGTTAATGAAGAGAAAGTCAAGTACAGGTTCTGCATGCCTGTGTGCATGCACTTATGCTAACATAATCACCTCAGTGGAACAGTCAGTCTTTCGTCAGTTTGTAGAGTGAGGCTTTGATATCACATAAACAGCACAACAGTTACTTAAGAAGCATCTTTGGTAAGAATACTGCCAACCAGCAAATACTGAAATAATAAGGTCGGATTTTAAATGTGACTAACATTACGATAAATTTGAATGCCATTGCAGTGTATTATTTTTGTACTCTTACTAAAGTGTACAAAAATGCTGTCAATACTAACGTATTAATGCATGTGATGAATGTAAAAATTTTAATGGGTTTTAATGAATCATGCAATGTCATGCTTCCTGTCAGCGGTCTCGTCTTTGACACGTAGTTGACATAAACACGGTCAGCACAGACAGTCTGCAGCTGCTGCAAACCACTGCCCAACTTGCAGTAAATAGTCTTTGGTCTCTTCTAAGGTAATGTAAAGTATACAAGTCACTATGTAGATGTTCAATAGGCACAATGGGATTAATTGTGATTAACTTACATTTTCTATTGTGATTAATTAGATTAATGTTTTTAATCGATTGACAGCACTAGTAAAAACATGTTTGTAGTAAGTTTTTTTTTTTTTTTTTAACTTGACAGGCATGGTTCACAGGTTGTGAAATCTTCTCGTCTTTGTCTCTCTGGCTCCTGTTGTAAACAAAAAATGGCTCCCGTGCTTGAACTAATGGGCAATGTGAGACTATTGAGCTACTGATATAGGATGGCAATATGGGACTATTGAGCTACTGATGTAGGATGGCAATATGGGACTATTGAGCTACTGATATAGGATGGCAATATGGGACTATTGAGCTACTGATGTAGGATGGCAATATGGTACTATTGAGCTACTGATGTAGGATGTCAATTTGGGACTATTGAGCTACTGATATAGGATGGCAATATGGGACTATTGAGCTACTGATATAGGATGGCAATATGGGACTATTGAGCTACTGATATAGGATGGCAATATGGGACTATTGAGCTACTGATATAGGATGGCAATATGGGACTATTGAGCTACTGATGTAGGATGGCAATATGGGACTATTGAGCTACTGATATAGGATGGCAATATGGGACTATTGAGCTACTGATATAGGATGGCAATATGGGACTATTGAGCTACTGATATAGGATGGCAATATGGGACTATTGAGCTACTGATGTAGGATGGCAATATGGGACTATTGAGCTACTGATATAGGATGGCAATATGGGACTATTGAGCTACTGATGTAGGATGGCAATATGGGACTATTGAGCTACTGATGTAGGATGGCAATATGGGACTATTGAGCTACTGATATAGGATGGCAATATGGGACTATTGAGCTACTGATGTAGGATGGAAATAGGATATGGGATTTTCCTCCTTGCTGTTAGACATCAGTTTGACTGTTTATTCAGGACTCATGCACTTGATTCCTAATCTCAGCCTGTCCCTTCCTCTGCCTCTGGGTTTTTTGACTTGCAGACTTCTCTCTGTGTGTGCAGAGGTTTACAGTGGCTGTTCTAGCATGTTAATGAATGAATTTGTGTTTAAAGCAGAGGGGGTAGATCATAGATGTGCTGGCTCAGTAAACCATGGTGTCAGGGAAGTTACGGTACGATGTTCTGTGTATTTACATGTTTACATATTCACCTCCCTCTACTCTTCACTCTTCTCTTCTTCTCTCTCACTTCTCTTCCCTCTCTCTTCCCCCTCTCTTTTCACAGCTCCCCTCATCTCTCATGTTCTTTTTTTATAAGCTCTCTCATTTTCTCTGTGAACCACTGCTATTCATTATTTTCGTTCTCTCTTTCTCTCTCTCTCTGTCTCTCTCTCACTCTTTCTCTCTCTCTCTTTCACTGAGCCAGTGATTATTTAGTATTTGGGGCTGATAAGCGCCAGCACATTTAATAAATTTCCACACATTCGTAATTAAAATTCACAGAGGCGCTGTGCAGAAGCAGGACTTCACATGCGGTAACTTAGAAACAACAAAAACAACGGCAACAGCAAAAACAAAACAAACCATTAAAAAAAAAAAAACTTGATTAAGCATTTGATGACATGACTCTAATGTGCTAATGTGCTTTCCGTACAATTCAGTAGTTTGGTCTTCACTGCATGAATGGATCTCATCTTGTTTGGAAGGAGGACAATGTGTGTGTTTTAACATATTCATTTTCTCCACACGGGTGAAGACACACGTCAGTATGTGTCTTGTTTGTACATATACTGTGAGCATTGTATTTTTTGTTTGTTTTGATTGGGTTTGTTTGTGAGTATCTGTGGGAACATTAGCTGCAATTACAGAAGAATTTGTGTCATCCTGGAACTCACAGGGATTTTGTTTTCCTTCAGTTAACCACCTAAGGCGAGAGAACACAGACACACACACTTGCATCCTCCCATGATCCCTGCTACTGTACTACGCACATACACACCTTATCCACTTTTGCCTGTCCTTATTTTACCAAACCAAATAAAACCGACTCACGTTGCCAATAAGGCTTTTATTCTCTACACATCAGTGAACCTGTCTTATTTGGATGGATAAAGGACTGTGTCATACTGCAATCAAACTGCAATGGGGATTCATGTATTCATGCTTCTACATGAAGCAGCAGTGTGTGTCCATATTTCCGGCCATACATTTGTGTGTGTGTGTGTCAGTTCCTTTCTGTGTGTATCGATGTCCTAGCAGTATGTTGGACATGGTCTTGGGGACCCCTCTACCCCAGTAGAGTAATGGCCTGTTGTTGTTTGGCACACCATTTTATGAGTAGGATGTTGGCAAGTCTGATTGGGGACTTCCCCCAGAGATAAGTACTTAAACTAGGTCTCCTCTCATCTGTGGTTTGGTAAGGTTTTTTTTTTTTTTTTTTTAAATGCCATATTTGCCATCATTTGTGTACGTGTGTGTGTGTGTGTGTGTGTGTGTGTGTGTGTGTGTGTGTGTTTGTGTGTGTGTGCATGTAGCAGTGACTTTCAGGTCATTCAGAGTTCAGAGGAGCTTGTTGTGCTCTCTCAACAACAAAAAAAGAAAGAAAGAAAGAGAAAGAAAGGAAGAAAATTGGAAGGAAAACATGGCTGTAACCTGTGTCTGATGTTGCTCCACTTTTTTCTGGAATCTTCTTTCGCTGTCGCACGTCTGTGTTTTGCTGTATCAAAGCTCCCTACTGAGAAGAGAGCAAAGAGACAACTCGCTGCACAGAAAGTGACAGCCATGTCCCGACAGCACCACTGAGATGGTAACCAGGAGTTCACATGTCACTAATAATATGTCTTAGCCTGAGGCATATGGTTTGAGGACAATGGACTCTCATGTACAAAACGCATCCTGAAGTATGGACAACAGCACTCAGAAAGAAAAAAAATTCTCTTAAATATAATATGCACTGACTTTCAGGCGTAAATTTCAGACATGGAGATGTCACTGACAGACCAATGTTGTTTTGTACAGAAAGAGAAAGATTGTTTAATCAGATTTATCAGAAAATCTAAAAGAATGGAATTATAATTGGAATGGATCATCACCAACTACCTGTCCACCGAATGAGCCACAGAAGGGGCCACAGGAGAAGAGAATGGCACAATACACATTTCTTTGTCATGCATGTATGTTTCTGTGTAGGCGTACAAAGTAGGGAAGTAAAAGTAGGCAATAGTTTCTTTCAAAGTTTTGGGAAAAATTTTAGGTACCTTATGTAGAAACTTTGCATGTCCGGTATGCGGCAATATTGCCACCCTTTTAAAGCAGGTGTAATCAAAATTATAGTTAACTGGATACTGGAACTAAAACTGGAAAAACAGCCGTCATTTTAGGTTAATTTACCAAGCTTTGTACTCTGTACTTTGTACTTCAGTGGTTAAATGGCTCGTTTTGGGCAGAATGAAGACTCAGCCTTGCAGCCTTGTCTGGTATGTGTTGTGAGAAACTTTTAGACTTCACAGGATCAGTATTTAAAGCAGTTTTGCTTCTTAACACCATGTCAAAACAGAGTTAATCTTAACTTTAGACTTTGCTTCAATTTCACATCATCCTCTTCCCTTCTGCCTGTCAAAATCTTTATTTTTTAACGTTGTCGTCAGTTGTCCCCATTCAACTGCTCTTGTTGATTGAAGTCAGTAGTTCAGTTGTGGGCATCACAAATTACTAGGTGAATTTGGTGCTGTCTTTGAACATTGGCCCAGGAGCGATAGCAGATAAGCGATATTTGTGTAGAAAGGATTGAGTCGATGAGACCCCTGCCACCGCCTCAGCCCCCACCACCTTCTGTGAGAGGAAGAGGTGGCGATTTCAGTTCTAGTAATTGGTTGCCCTGTAATTAGCTGAAGGAGTGAATGCTGCAGATTTATAATTGTTACACACACACACACTTTCTCCTCTCTCTATTTCTCTCTCACACACACAGGCAAACACAGTTGACTTGCTTTGCATGTGTGTAATAATGTATGTTGCTGTAATTTATTAAACGTGGGACTGTGTGCGTGTGTGTGTTTGTGTGGATAATAGAAGGAGAGAGAGTTACGCAATGTAATGTAAAGAAAATGTATATAGTACACCTCCTGTGTGTGTGTGTTTGTGTGTGTGTGTGTGTGTGAATGAGAGTGCAAATGTGGTGTGGTGTGCATGAGAGAGAGCGATGAGAATGGTTGTCGGCACAAAGCACTCTGATTAACAAGAGGGCTTTGCTGCTTCCTGTGCTACACAGATCCCTCTGCAGCTGATGGCTCTTTCATAGCGCACCCCTTTTTCTCTCTATCTATTCCTTCATCTCCCCTTCTCTCGTTACCTCTGTCTCTTTTTCACTCCACTCTCCTCTTTCATATTCCACTCTACCCTTGTCTTCTGCTATCTCCCTCTCTGTATTTCACATGTGTTACTCTCTCCACCTTTCTATCTTCCTCTCTGGGTATCTCTCTCTCTCTTTCTCTCTCTCTCTCTCATTTCAGAGTTCAGATTTATCTGGAAAACAAAGGATATTTAGCCAGGCTAGCACCACCATAGAGCCTCCACTCAGTTATTGTGTCTTGCTATGGCACTATGTCAGGGAACTCTCTGAAGGCTTTGGTTTCTCCAGCTAGGCTTTTAGCAGACAAGAAACAAACAAAGATTGGTGGCAGAACCAGTAGTTTTGAACTAGTATCTACCCACTAGGAAGTAAATGTAGGCAGAATGAGAGAAGCCAGACTCTTTACACAATGTGAAGCGAAGTGAAAGTGTCTGGTCCACCAGGCTAAAGGATATTGGAAGGACACCCAGAAAATGCAAAACTCTGCCATGGCCAAATCCCCACTCT
Source organism: Tenualosa thibaudeaui (assembly GCA_027481765.1). Classification (NCBI taxonomy): domain Eukaryota; kingdom Metazoa; phylum Chordata; class Actinopteri; order Clupeiformes; family Clupeidae; genus Tenualosa; species Tenualosa thibaudeaui. The sequence goes on along the minus strand of JAIFZK010000136.1, from coordinate 6,737,891 downwards.
TAATGAAAACGAAAAAAGTGTATCTGCATTGATGTGGATCTACTCTAAACCTGGATGGGTTGTTTCTTGGCCAAAGCTTAATCTTTTCACAGAGCACCTTAACATTTGTGGTAGATATTTTTCTGTAACCTTGCTAGAAAATAGATGGATACAAAACTATAAACAAACCTATGAGGGGCCCTTATAGACATTATTCATTCTGGCCCTCTCACGTACATATGTTTTCACTCTCGCACACATGCATTCTCCTCTCATGTACATATATATTTTCACTCACATACATACATATTTTGCACTCACATACATACATAATTACAAAATTAGTAACAGGCGTTGTTTTCTGTCAGACGATGATTGTCATGACTTAAATGTTCCCTATGTGCATATTAGGCTATGAAGGGGTACGCTGCAGGTCCATGTCCTATGAACGACTCGCACCCGACCGATGTTTTCAACTAACCCACCCACAACTCGGACCACAAAAAATAATTATGAAAATATTGTACCCGACCCGCTTCCAGACGCGCATATCTTTTAAAGTAGCCTAGTCAATGTGCTTTATGAACTTATAGCATCCTTGTATTGTTTCACCTTCTTATCTGCTCAGCAGACAAGGATATGCTAAATGCGGGGAGGCCAAAATCCCCCTCAGGACCGCCATGGCTTCGTTTAGTGCACCTGCCTCGAGTTCCTCCATAATACCATATGAGTTACACTACCTTGGTCCCATTTGGATCAGTACTGGACATTTTCAGCCAATCACAGCTTGATAAATGCCTCACCTTCTGTTTCCACTATACTGCTTCCGTTTCAACTATACTTTCTCTCACATACATCTCTTTTCAGAATGTATGTATGTGCAAGAAGAATGTCTGTATGTGACAGGTGAATGTATGTATGTGAGAGTGAGAATATATGTATGTGAGTGTGAGAATATATATATATGTGAGAGGGGCAGAATGAATAATGTCTTGAGTGGCTCCTCATACAAACCACACCAACCGTCGTCGGCTGAATTCTTGTTTTATCCCATGAGCCTTGAACCCTCAAGGACTTAACTGTTTTGGAGGGTGCAGGGCTTAGAGAGGACATTGGTATTCAGCCATAGCCTCTTTCGTGGAGATAAACAATGCAACTCTCAACTGGCCCTTGTAGTGAGTGCACTGAGTGTTTTGCTCATGGTGTATCAGAATGCTGTTGAAGTAAGCAGAGAGCTTATCATTGTTTTTCTCTCCTCCCCAGAAGGTTCTAGAAGTCAGATCAGAGCTCAGTTCAGCTTAGAGGGCCATGGACAGCCTCCACCAGACACAGAAAGGTGAGTGTGGATGGACTCATGCATGCATGCATGCTTAGACACACACACACACAAACACACACACACAGACACACACACACAAAGAGAGAGCAAAGTAAGTTAATTATTCATTTTCAAAGTACATTCCACCCACACAGTAGATATCTCAAAGTCTTAGCATAGGTCAGAACCAAAAAAACAACAAAAAAAAAACCAAAAGATGAAAATAAAGCATGTTAACAGAACAAGGATAATAGCAGAGATATTCAACAAAGGCTTCAAAATGAAGGAACCATAAGAAGTAAAATGCACTACAAGGAAACAAACAAACAGAAAACAACAGAAATATTTAGATAAAGACAGACAACAAGAACAGCCATTATGTCAAGATACAGTTCATTTCCTTTAATTTTTTTCTTCCTTTTCTGTCAGAAAAGTTGCTCTTGTACATAACAGTACTTGAGTGTGATTAATTGCCTTTTCCTGTCTGTCACAGGTAAATTCACTTTATGCAGGTTTTCAAAGAGCTTTCTTTTTTTAGATTAGCTTGAATCGAAGACCATAAAGTAGAAAAGCGCACGTTGTGTTCTGCATACAGATGTCTTGATTGTCAGACTCAGTTTGAATGCAGATGACTGTTTCAGTGTAAACAGGCATGGTTCCTGCAGATATTTTAGATGGTTTGACTGGTATTCAGACGTTTTATTTTGCATTCACATTTTTTTTAATTACTTGTTATATCTAGTTAACCAGGTGCTATTCATGTTGAGTTTATCATATTTCGGCATGTCATACATCACCAATTATGCGAAGAGGCTCATTATTAAAAAAAAAAGATGCAGATTCAGTGGAGAGAATGACACTTTACTTGTCTGTCATATTCAAAAGACAAACTAATCAAAATATATCTCTACCAAAAAAACAAATAAAAAATATTAATATAAAAAATATTTGTTATTGCTACTGACACTGGCCATGCTGCAGGGCAAAAGCTGATCGATGAGAACGAGACCATCACTCATCTTTTTTTCTTGCCATCTGTTCTTTTCCTGATTCCTCCCAGTCCCACACCAACCCCAATGCCCCCCCATCCCCCACCACCTAGTAGTTTCTCCCAGTGCTTCTTCACCCCAAACACCTTTAAAAAGCAATTCCTCATCTTCCCTTTGCCGTCAGCAGCACACAATTTATGGCCAGGGCTGGCGTTGCAGATAGTGGGGTGGTGGTGATGGTGACCATCTTTGGCCTGAAGGAAGGTGGCAATGGTGTGAGAAGGGGCCAGAGAGAGAGAGAGAGATGGTGTTCAAGCTCAGTTGGCTTTATGCGGTGTGGCAGCAGTTTTGCTTTCTGAAGAGATATTCAGATTTCCTCTGGGCTTGCAAAATGGATATCCAATGAGCCCTTGCATCCAGAGAGGCAGGAGAGGGGTGGGAGGTGGAGGGAGAGATGGGAGAGGGGAAGATGGGGTGGGATGGAGGCAGAGCTAGAGGCAGGCTGTAAGAAAGAAGTATGGAGAGATCAAGCTAACATTGCATTTTATATGTGGGAGAGTGGGGGCTTCTATCTGATTGCAGTGTTGTGTAAAAAAACATAACCACCTGCAAAATAATATGACCATAGGTGGAAATGGGGAGAGAGAGTAAGATCAGATAGAAGGAAAGAGAAAGAGACTGTGGTTCATGTTACCCACCGATATACACCTAGTTACTACCCATCAACCCATCACCTTACCAGTCACCTCTCCTTAGATTCATGCACATGCAGGCACACACACACACACACACACACACACACACACACACACACACACACACAGACGGCCCTTGAGCATTCAGGCTTAGGCAAACACATTACAAAACTGAAATATCTGCAAGAGCAACACCTTCTTCATGCATCCACTGACCCTCTCTCTGCTTACTCCTCCATTTACCCCCTCTCTGTTTCTTCCCTCTGCCATCAGGGAAAAAAAAAGAAGCAAACAAAAAATCAAAAAGCAAAAACAAACGTTTCACAATGGCACACGGGGTGGCCCAGCACAGGCTTCTCTATTTACCTTTGACACGCATCATGAAGGAAATGCGAGGGGAAAAAAAATGAAGAAAATGAAGAAAAAATAAGAAAAAAAACAGAGAAAAAGAAAGAAAGGTATGTAGTCATCAATGAGGGCAGAGGAAAAAAAGAGAGTAAGGCTGCGTTGGCTCTTTTTTTGTGCTTTGTCATTGTTTTTATACAGAGCCACCGAGGCCTTTGCCTTCATTTAGCTTTTATAGTGTAGGTCACAGTCCAAAGGCCTATATAATAGAGCTCCTGACTGAAGTTTTCTCCTGAATCATCACACTCCTGGATCCCCTGCTTTGTCTCTTCACTTCACACTTAAACATGATGAAAGGCTGAGTCACTTAAATACGGCTTTCAGAAGTAGCTCCAGACAGCTTATCAACACAATCCCATTCTTATGCAGATCCCAAAAGTATTAGTTGAACATGTCTTAGCTGGATGCCGTTACTCAGAATACCAACATGACATTAGGCAACTTTTGCTTCTTCATAAGTTACTGAAAAAGGGAGGATAAATTGTATTTGCTTAATATGACAAGGGTTTTTTTGTCAGTTAGATCTTTTATCATAATAAATGTTCATTAAAGCCATCAGCTTCAATATGATATGCAACTAGATTGTCAGGAAATGAAGTGTGGAAGAAATGTTTGTTCAAATACTTCTTAAATGGGACTCCTGGAACTACAGTACAGTATGTTGGTTCCAGAGGAACTGCAAATCAGGAACTTGGCACAGAATTATCATTTGGAACAGTGATACTAAGAGATCTGAACACGGCTCCAATAGCTGACATTCACTGACCTGAGGCCTGTATTAAACCTTATACCGTAGCACAACACTTTACTCCAGCATGACAGGCTGCATGTCTGCTTGCCTTTACTGGCCTGCACTCCTCTCAGGCACTCAGATGCTTATAAAAAACCCCAAAATAAAACAAAACATTGACAAACCTCACTGAAAAGAAAAAAAATAAACCTTTGGTGCACAACTGTGCCTAACCCACGTGTGGGAAATGTTTTGCAAGGCAGGTTGTGAATGCAGTCCACAAAACATATTTATACAAGCTGGTGCCAGTGTGAAACTCATGCACACGGAGGGAAGAAAAAGGGAACAAGAAAAAAAGAGAGAGATTGAGAGAGCAAGTCGGAGAGAGAAAGAGATGGGTTCACTTTCTGAAGCGGCAATCAGAGCTGCATGGACCAGATGTATGAGCTGAAGTAGAGGATGTTGAGCTACAGCTGTGCTCTCAACATGCAGGTTCCCTGCCGACCGACTGATTTTAATCCAAGAGCCGAGGGGGAGGAGAAAGCAATGAAAAAATAAAAAATAAAAAAACAGCATTCAGTGCTACATTCACTACAGATATAACCTCAGCCATCACTTTGAAAAGGCTTCATATTGCAACAGGGCCACTACAGCTACAGGCCAGAGATGTTGTACAAATCACTCTGTTCACTTTGCAGAGTGCACTGACTATGTCTTTGAATTATGTAATCTCAAGGTAAACCAGGTAAACTCAACTTGAGTCTCAAATCAAAGGCAAAGATGGTACACCAGTTCCACAGGCTGGTGTTCCAGTCTGATTCTAAGTTGGCCTTTACAGTTCATTAGTGAATCACTCAAACTCTAGGAACCTATCAGAACCGCTTATCCTGCATGAGGTGGGTTATGAAGAATTCCCAACCAATTAGCCAGTGGTTAAACAATGGTTGAGTGAACAAATACAGTTCAAATCTTCGTATAAGCTTATAGATGGGTATGCTGTACTTCTAAAGGGTTTTGGTAAGAGATTAATGCTTCAGTCTAACTTTAAATGTCATGCTGGTTATGCCCCTGGTAATGATCAATCATTTGTTGCTAGACCCAACCTTAGCCCTGATTGATGTGGGTCTTAGCTTACCAAGGCTAAGTGAGAGCAAGCAAGCAAATAAATAAATAAATAAATAGCAGCTGTAATCCAAATAAAAATCATTCAGACTTGGCTAGACAGCCAAAGCCCTCCCACACAAAGCACTTCATACTTGCCTGTGGTCTCTTGGACTCTTTCCAGAGAGGGTTACTACTTAGAGCCAAAAGCTCAATATCACACACACGCCCGCTGCATTCCCCGACATTTTTGATTCAATGAAAACCCTGCTGCTTACTGTGTCTCCAGATGGCAGCCCTTTGACCTTTATCCTTTATTTCCTCTATGTTGTGTTTTTTCTTCCAATTTTCAGTGGATTAATAGATTAGTTTGTTCCACTTAGCAAATGATTTGAGGGACTGTCAGCCTGCCAGCTGCACAGAACAATATGTCATTATTTAAAAAAGTGATAATAGTTTTAATTAAAAAAAAAAAAGATTCAGGAACAAGTATGGATTTTTGCTTGCTCTTCCTTTTTTGAAAACGTCTGTCGGCCTTCCGAGTGTTATATGATATGACAGAACATGAGCAAGTACAATATGTTTTAAAAAAACTGTATATTGTACAGTTTTTCATGTAAACTCTACAGCTGAATACAGCTAGTCCTCAAATTACATAATCATTTACATTATATAAATATGAAGCATTTTATTTGCGTTGGATGTGACAAAAAGATCCACTTTGCTTGCCATTGGCCCTGTCTGAAGTTAAGCAGCGTGGTCCAAGAGAAGTTTTTTTTTTTTTTTCCAGAAAGCAAAATCTTGTGACATAAGACTCGGCTGTGTAGATGACTCCTCAGATGGCAGCTACACTTTTTTTTGCCAGGGTGACAGATGACATTTTTCCCAGGCCTGCTGTGTTTGCGAAACGCCGTCGTCGCCACACGTGTGATGGACAGGGCCTGCCAGGGCAATCTCTCCCAGGTGTTGGTTTTTGCAGCATAAGCTTGCCGCTTCCGGGAGAAATTGTTTTCCTTGTCATCTTTATGGCAAACATATTACAAGACGTCGTCACAAACTTGGGCCAAGTTATTCTTTTCTTTTTCTTTTCTTTTGTTTCATAGTCTTTTCTGTCAAGACCTGTAACGATTCTTTTGTTGGGTGTCTTTTTAGACTCAGAGACAAAGATGAGAGAGTTGAGCACAGGATGGACTTGGCTGAAAAGAGGGAAGTGTCTGCAAATGAAACTGAGGTATGCGTTTACACCTTCTCTTCCTTAATGGTAGTGAGCCATCCTCCAAAACAGTCTAGTGGGTGTTAACAGTCAGTTTGTGAAATGTTAACAAATCTTGAAGCATCACAATGCATCTTACATTTTACATTTACATTTATGCATTAAGCAGACTTATATTTTTGTCAACTATCAATTGTTCAGGGCCAGTCTCCCCAAGAGCGACTTAGGGATAAGTGCCTTGCTCAAGGGCACAGTGGTGGCAGCTGGGATTCGAACCCACAGGTAGCCACACTAGCCAGGTTCCTTAACTGCTACGCTACCACCATCCCATGCAATATTGGGATTATAGATTAGGGCTTTAAAATAAATAAAGTGAATCTCAGGTACTAATCAGTACTAAAGATTTGTATTGAGTTAGATACACAATTTTAGTACTTACCACACAGGCAGCCGGTGGCTATATTGATCTGATGTGGCGTCTCCTCCATTTTGGCATTATCCATATCATACCTGTCATTAGATATCTGTGAGTGAGTGGCATTATCCATATCATACCTGTCATTAGATATCTGTGAATGATGGAGTACAGCCATGTTGCTATAGCAATGCACTGATCTTATAGATCTCCATAAGTCTACTGTTTTATTGCATAACATTGTAATTGTTTACCTTTTGTTTATGATGCACAGAAACACACACGACGTTCACAAGCACATACACAAGCATGCTTCCCTGCACATAAACACACTGACACTTGCCTTTGTTGCTTTTGCTGAGATCATCAGCTTTTGTGAAGTTCTTGCTTGTTGGTTTTATTTTCCTCCACCTTGTCCACCAATCCAAGTCCTGGTGTCTATGTTGTCTGGGATGGATGCATAGTCTTCAGGCTACACTATGGGTTTCACTCACTGGCAACTAATTTGGGTGCACAACACGCTCTACATATGGTACTGCAGAGACCACACAGTGAGAATAGGCCATAGCACAAAATATTTACCCATCTTATAGCTTCTGCATTGTTTGCATATATCTGGTCCACCTTAGGAGCATTAAACAAAACATAACAAAAATGTAGCTCACCCCTCCCTTCAGTGCTTCCCTAGAAACTAAACACAATTGATCTTATGAAGAAATCAAACCCCACCTACAGTTTTTACAAAGAATCCAGCAGACACCAATCTTATCTGTTCATGTCTAGTTCTTGGAGGATCTTCTTAACTAATTTAGGAAAATTGGCGAATGAAGCCCAGTGTTTGTAACTACCATCACCTGCTTTGTTTGGTCCTAGTCTTATGGAGCAAGCGCAACACAGTTAGGTGTTTTTTTACAGTGTATTTGGATAATGAAGAGCTAGTGGACCATGAGCGGACATTAACTGAATGTTCTAAAAAGTGTTATATGTTTACAAACTGCTTAGAATTGCTGACTACTTCTTTAATGCTTTGCTGAGTCCTGTTGTAC